>JAQIXV010000444.1:0-35407 GCA_034700625.1 Tectocepheus velatus | reverse complement strand
ATTCTCTGGTTTTGACGGACTGTTATCTCAACGAAACAAATATCCGGTTTTTCAATGAAAACCTCAAAAACCTGAAGCGGTTATCACTAGTCGACTGTCAAAAAGAATTATTCAGTGAATTGATTAGCGATCAGATGAAGACTTTTTCAAAGAAATCGATTTATTTGCAAATCATTGACTTTTATGGAAGACTCGAATACAATGAAATCTTGTCTTTAATTCGTTTGTTTGAAAATATAGTCAAAATTGGGATAGAAAGCGATGACTGCCTTATTTTGGAGGAACTGTTCGAACAGTTGAACCCTTCAGTTAACATCATTTGCCTTAAACTTTTTTATTACAACCCAATGACTCAAATTGATCCTCAATCCATTCCTCATCATAAAATCGTAAACATATCTGAGCTCCGGGTCCTTCGTCTGAATCAATATTGTGTTACTAAAGAGACGATACAAACGATAATAACTTCAATGAATTTGAAGAGCTTTTGGTTCAGATGTCTAGAAATGAGCTCAAGTCTGATGGAAAAAATGGCCAAGAATCAAAATCAACTGACAGATCTCAAGATAGATTGTTCTCAATTCATTCAATACAAAAGGTTTACAAAAGTTGTCGTCTTCGAGAGGGTCCGGTGTCTCGTAATAAAAGAGACAATATTGAATCCGAATTACTTCAAACAAATCATTGGTATGTTTCCTAATATCAGAAAATTTGTATACTTTTCGGAAAAAAGCATTCAATGTGAATACAACGAGGAGAAGTTTAACTGCAAGGCCTGTTTTTTCAGAACTTTTAAAGAGATCCCAAGATTAGAATCGTTGAGATATTTTCGCACAACTTCTGAATTCATCAGAAAACGATTATTCGAGTGTTTGGTTCTGTTCCTAAATCTTAATTTTTTGAGAATAAGTTGCCCATGGGTAGTTTACGTATCGAAGGATGAAATGAAAGACATTATGGAATACCTCATCAGAATATGTGAATCGAAACCTCAAAGACTGATCAAGTTCAAACTTGACTACCCTCGAGTCACTCGAGTCCCTCGATCATTTATCATTTCCGTCAGCATTTCCATCAGATTTCAAAAGACCACGAAATCTGAAAATTATTGAATCAAATTACGATTTACTCAAATTTCAATCTCAAAGATCCGATTTTTTGTAAACTGTTCCCCGATTTGACTGATCGCTCAGCACATCATCTGTTTGTTTGCTTAACCTTTAGATAAATTATTGGAAATTAAAGTTTTAAACAAATTTTTGTTTTATTTTAATTTATTTAAATTAATTTAACCCTTAAATGAATTGAGTTTTTTGGGGCAATTAATGAATCACTGAATTTGTATCACAAATGACTGTCAATCGAATCAATTGTTTTATTAATTCAATAGAAAAAGTCATTAAAAACAGTTTTTATGTAATGTAGAAATTTTCTAATATTTAACCATGATCATTGTTAGAAATTTTAAATAGATTTAAAATAATTCAATCCGTTATTAAAGTCATCAAAAGATAAGAATTGAAATCATATAAACTGATGGGTAACCGTTTTGCGAAGAGAAAAGACCCGGAAGTGATTGTCAAATCCACTTATGTGTTGTGTGACGACACACTCACTCTTGTCTTCAACTATTTGAGTCTCAGAGAGCGGTTCCGATTGCGAAGAGTTTGTCAATAGTTTGACGAATGTATTGAAGAGTCACTCAAACAGAGGAAATGGTTGGCCTTCGAAGGATCACTTTGTGATACTTACAAAGTGATACTTAAGAAACTGAAGATCTATGAGTCAATTACCAGTCAATGCCATCGAATTGATTCTCTGGTTTTGAGAGAATGTCCACTCAATGGGAGAATTATTCGGTTTTTCAATGAAAACCTCAAAAACCTGAAGCGGTTATCATTAGTCGAGTGTCAAATAGAAATCAGTGAATTGATTAGCGATCAGATGAAGACTTTTTCAAAGAAACCGATGGATTTGCATATCTTTGATACTTGGGGTGGATTCGATTACAATGAATTCTTGGCTTTAATTCGTTTGTTTGAAAATGTAGTCAAACTTACTGTCGAAACAAATGGATACTTTAATTTAGAGAAACTCATCGAATTGTTGAACCCTTCGGTTAACTTTATTCGCACCAAAGTTTTTTATTACCCTTCAATTCTTCAAACCATTCCTTATCATATGATCGCAAACCTATCTGAACTCCGGATCCTTCGGTTGACTCAATATTGCGTTACAAAGGAGACGATAAAAACGATAATAACTTCATTGAATTTGAAGAGCTTTGGTTCAGATGTCTAGAAATGAACTCAAGTCTGATGTTAAAAATGGCCAAGAAGCAAAAACAACTGACTGATCTCAAGATAGTTTATTCTAAATTCGTTGAATACAAAATGTTTACAAAAGTTGTAGTCTTCGAGAGGGTCCGGATTCTCGTAATAAAAGAGCCAGAAATGAATCCGAATTACTTCAAGCAAATCATTGGTATGTTTCCCAATATCAGGAAATTTCAATACTTTCCGTGGAATAGCATTCAGTGCGAAGACAATGAGGAGAACTTCAATTGCAAGTCATGTTTATACAAAACTTTTGAAGTGATCCCAAGATTAGAATCTTTGAGATATTTTCGCACCGATTACTTGTATTTCGGAAAACAATTATTCGAATGTTTGGATCGGTTCCCAAATCTTAGTTTTTTTAGATTAAGTTGTCGTTGGGAAGTATCCAGTGATGAAATGAAAGACATTATGGAATATCTCATCAGAATATGTGAATCGAAACCTCAAAGACTGATCAAGTTCAAACTAGACGACCCTCGACCAGAATTTCCATCAGATTTCAAAAGACCACGAAATCTGAGAATCATTGAATCAAATGACGATCTCCTGGAACTTCAAAGATCCGACTTTTTGTAAAATATTCCCCGACTTGACTGATCGCTCAGCACATCATCTGTTTGTTTGATTTACTTTTAGAAAAATTATTTGAAATTAAAGTTTTAAACAAATTTTTGTTTTATTTTCATTTATTTAAATTCATTTAACCCTTAATTTAATTAAGTTTTTGGGGCAATCCGTAGGCTTTCCCCCAAAAAAATCGAATGTGTAATAGATTTTCAAAAAGAAATTACAAAACATTTTCACAAATCATTTGTTAGTTTTTGTATCAAAATATGTGAAAAAAAACAAAAATCTAATCAAAAGTCAAAAAACTAAAATCGATTACAATTCACAGAATTGTTTGGGAAATGTCTCGAAATTATTGGGAATTCTCTTAAATATAGTCACAAATCAATTGCAATCAAAACACAAATTAATTAATCACTGAATTTGTATCACAAATGACTGTCAATCGAATCAATTGTTTTATTAATTCAATAGAAAAAAGTCATTAAAAAACAGTTCTTCGGCTGAAAATCAATGTCCAGAAGAATGGATCAAATAATTTAAACAATCGATTGATAGCTGTTTTCGAGAACTGAAAACTTCGTTAAAATATTATTCAAATTAAATATAAAAACTAATAACAAAAATATGGGTTTCCTTTCAAAACAAAAACACTCATCGATTGCACTCATAATCAGAGAAATTGAATAAAAAATATCCGAAAATTTTGGGACAATTTCTAATAAAATAATAATTTAAACGAAAACTAAAGTTAAAAATCAATTAAAAAATTAATTATTTTGTGATTCAACTAATTTTTGGCCTAAAAATAACACTCATTTGGTTTTCAAGTGATTTAAATCGCTATCAGAGGCTGTGCTGTGCTTTCGCTGTCGCTTCTGATAGTTGTCAGCCATTGAACTGATAATTGAGACCAAAAAGTAGACAATCATTGATATGACAACCCATTCAAAGATAGTCGAGAGCCACGAACTCTCCTAAAGAGTGGTTAAAAAACCAAATTAAACTCAAAAACAATTGAAAAGAAGGCATACTTTGACGGCTTGTTCAGCTGATCCTCTGTGAAGATTCTTCTTCTGTTTGACGAGAAACTCCCGCAACGGTTCGTGAAGATACTGACCCACGTATGGGATGTTCCTTTGGATGTCATGACAACAGATTAGAACAGCATTCAATTGAAAAACAAAAACTTCTGATCGATTACCGGCTCTTATGGACAAAGAGTTCGACATAATTCTCATTGAAGGCCACGATTACGAACAGCTTCTGGATATGCATTTTGATGATAGCCTTCCCTATGAGCGTCGCCCCGAAGAACGTCCAGAACGGCACCAGAGAGTAGCCGCACGTAATGCCGGCCAAATCGAAGAGAGGGTTCGGTATCGAAGCACATCCCAGTATACCGAAGAAACCCACTTTTGTCACCAAACGGATCATCGAAGTCCTGAACCGTTGGACAAGAGATTTCTGGCGAACTTTGGGCACTGGCGTTCCCGACCCGGAACTCGTGGCCACAATCTCTTCGGCCAATTCGGGGTCGAGTTCTTCCTCCTCCTCTCCGGACAGTCTGTGAGCTCTGGCGACGAAATAAGGCGGCAGTTCTCCCAAAGCAGTGCCGGCGCCCCACATGAACGCCTCGAGTCTCACTTTAGACATAATTGACCAGACATTGACTGAACTGACCAACGATTGAGCGGTTGTCTCGACCGGACATATGAGTCTATTTCCAAAAAAACAAATCATATAATTAGTGTTCAGAACAGGCTCTGAATGATAGGGAATGTCATCAAAAAATTTGAGGAATAGCCAAAAAATATAGTATTTTCAATGAAAAGCATAAAAAATCCATTTATAAGACATCAGATGACATACTCGTCAGGATATGGAGGCGAAGGAAAGTCAAGCGAATCGCATTCATATGCAGCCAATGTTACCGACGCTATGTGTGGGCCCTAAGAGACGACATCCAATATATTTCATTAGAATTTTCTTTTATTATTAATAACTAAAAGCAAAATAATTATTTAATTAACGTTTAATGTGAGCCTTAAAGGGAAAGCCCTCTTTATTGTAAAGCGTTTAGTCAATTAATTTTCTGGCAAAACGTCAAAAGACGTTAAGTCAAGCGTAAAGTCATTTAATCTCAACATTTAATTACTAGCCATTAGTCTAAGAGTCCTCTCCTTTTGTATTAATTACTCGACTTTTTTTGGTTGTCATCAGAAATACTCACTAAATATAGAAGAAATGTATGCAAACCAGTGCCCAGTCCTACAGACGACAGTATTCCGAGTCCACACCAATAGAGACACCAAACCATTTGTTTCCTAAATAGGGTTAAAAACTGCTGATGCGGTCCATCCATATATGAGACGCCGGCTATTGCCAGACATAACACAAAGACTGCAGAACAGGTCCGGGTGTGACATAAAACCCTATTTTCAGATATGAATTAGAGGAAAACCATTCGATTCAGTGTAAGGACTGACCATTTTGTTAATTGGATTAATTGATATATCAATTCATTTGAAGCATAATATAAAGTCGTAAACAATCGGGAGATTCGACCGCTTTGTGGACTGCGGTCACCCCTCGGAGGCAATGAACTACCGTTTCGTTGGTCTTTACTTTTTGGGAACTCAACCCTCAATTTGTATCCGTCGTATTCGTACCCATTCCTCGAGTGTAGTGCGTCTTTGGCGTCACTAATGATAGGGCAAAGACATGTCATTAAAGACAAGTGTTTTTTGAGACAATTGTTGGTCACATACCGGGAGTGCTCGAACTCGACGAAAGCAAAGGGCGGACCCCTTCTGTTCTTAAGATCAATGAACGATATTTTGCCGAATTTGTAGAACAAGTGTTTGATGTCTTTGGTACTGATGTCTGGCGGAAGGTTTCCCACATAAATACGGCAATCGTTTCGGTGAGACATCGTTTGGCCTCTGGTTCTGGACTCCGATGAAGACGTCGTCAACTGATTGATAAGAAAACCTCTGGTTATCGAAAATCAATTGATTTGAGGATCAATTGACTGATTATTTTTGGACAACAATTATGTTAATTGTCTTTTGTTTATGTTTTTTGGAGTCAATCAAATGATTGGCGAAAAAAAAATTTATTTTTATTTTAAACACATTTTGTCTAAAATAAAGTCCACTGAATAGAGTCCACAGTTTTCATATGACATCACATGAAACCATAGCAACAGTTCTTCAGTCAATGATTCATATGTACGTAAAGTACGTCAAAATTAAGTTAAATATTTGATAAGTATTTAACTAAAAGTTTGATTTTATTTAAAAGTAAAGTTATAATCAATTTTTAATTCAAATAAATTTAATACAGTTTTTAGTGATAAGTCTTCAATTGATTCTTAAGACAAATTCATTAACAAAACAACACTTTATTTATACATTGATTTCAAATTTTCAATGTCAACACATGTTGTTTTGCACTACGCATGCGTTATGTAGTCTATGATATGTGGTCTATGATATGACTACATAACGCATGCGTAGTGCCTATCATTGCACACAATGACAGGCGATAATACCACATACAGTATAACTTATATATAGTATACAAACAAAATATATTTACAAATTAACTAGTTAACTTTATTATAGTTATCAATTTTATATTGAAATCAAAATTAAATTATATATTAAAATGAATTTAAAGATTATTTTTAATAATAAATTGAAAATTAATTATAGTTTACATTAAATAAGTTTTAATGCATTTCAATATCACTCTCTCCCGGATTCCCTCCCCATTCCTCTCACACACTCTCACAGTCTGTCTGCGACTCCCTCTCAAACCCTCTCTTCGTATGTGAAAGCAATTGACTGTAAACCCAGAGAAACACATTTTCGTTCATTTGGTGACTATTTTAATGTGTTTTCAGACAAAAAGTGTTTAAAATAATAAATAAATTGTTTTTAATTTTTTCGCCAATCATTTGATTGACTAAAAAATACAAACAAAAGACAATTAACATAATTGTTGTCCAAAAATAATCAGTCAATTGATCCTCAAATCAATTGATTTTCGATAACCAGAGGTTTTCTTATCAATCAGTTGACGACGTCTTCATCGGAGTCCAGAACCAGAGGCCAAACGATGTCTCACCGAAACGATTGCCGTATTTATGTGGGAAACCTTCCGCCAGACATCAGAACCAAAGACATCGAAGACTTGTTCTACAAATTCGGCAAAATATCGTTCATTGATCTCAAGAACAGAAGGGGTCCGCCCTTTGCTTTCGTCGAGTTCGAGGACTCCCGGTATGTGACCATTGATTGTCTCAACAAAACACTTGTCTTTAATGACATGTCTTTGCCTATCATTAGTGACGCCGAAGACGCGGTCCACTCGAGGGATGGCTATGACTACGACGGATACAAATTGAGGGTTGAGTTTCCCAGAGGTAAAGAGCGCGGACCCGGAGGTGCCTTCACTTCCGGCGGTTCCCGGAGTCGCGACAGCGGTCGAGGCAGAGGACCGCCGGCCAGACGTTCCCAATACAGAGTCACCGTTTCGGGTAAGGATTGTCTCAATTAAAAGACTTGTCTTTAATCTAATTACCCGTCCTTTTGGGTCAGGCCTTCCCCCGACCGGCTCGTGGCAGGACCTCAAGGATCACATGCGAGAGGCGGGCGATGTCTGCTATGCGGACGTCTTCAAAGACGGCACAGGAGTCGTCGAGTTCTTGCGATACGAAGACATGAAATATGCGGTGAAAAAGTTGGACGACTCCCGCTTCAGATCTCACGAAGTGAGTCCATTCCTCTCCTTATAATCACTGGAATTGCTTAACAATTGTCTTGTTTTGTGGTTTAGGGCGAAGTGGCGTACATTAGAGTCCGCGAGGACTACGGCGGCAGTAGTGGTGGCCGTTCGCGAAGCCGTTCCCGTTCTTATTCGCCTCCCCGTCGGACACGAGGCTCACCGACCTATAGTCCGGCGCGAAACCGGTCCCGTTCGGCGTCTAATTCGCGGTCGAGGTCTCGAAGCCGTTCCCGATCGCGATCTCTATCTAAGTAGTCGTTCCGTTCGTATTGGTGGCCAACGGGACACACCATTGGCTTCTTTTAAGGGGAATACCATTTGAAAAGTAGTTTTCCTCGAATGAGAAGCACAACAAATATCTTAATAACTATTTCACGTCTTTTATCGCTTTTTTTTGAAGAGAAAAACAAAAACTTATTATTAAATTCATATATAATTTTGTGTCGCAACAGATCTTTACTCGTCTTTAAACGTCTGAACACTTCTTGTATTTGAGATCAAAATCCCCTTTAAATGTGAACTTCAATTGATTTGGATGTCAGAGGAGTCGGAGGATTGTCTGATGTCCGCCGAAGACACTCGAGAAGAGACTGACATTTGATTTTGAGGAACAGTTTAATCGGTATTTTTCACTGAAAAACAAAACATTTAAAAAACGTTACATTAAATTACAGTACATTTCTATAGATATTTAGCAATAATTTTAATCATTCATTTCAAGCCCTGTCCCCTCTCTTAAGGGATATTCTGAGCTTTGATTAGGATTTCTCTCATTTCTATTGACTATTGAATTGATTTCATTCATTAGTTTTGATATAAATATGTTTTGAAATTAATTTTTAGTTTTATTATTCATTTCTTTCGTTAAAATATTCTATAATTTAATTTGTATTCAATTTATCGATAATTAACCCCTTTTTCTCTCAAAACTTCACTAATTTTTAGACATTTTTTCCTAAAATTTATTCTAAAAATCAATTCGAGGAAAGCCTTCGAAAATATTTTCGAGAATTACTATTAATTGAGAGAAAAATTGATTGAATACTAAAAACCAATTAAATCACTGAAGGATGTGCTCGAAGTGATTGATAATTATATTCATATCTATATATTTGTGACTTAATATTGTTTTAATCGTTTTATTTCTCTCTCTTTTCCCCCAAAAAAGAGTTATTAATGAAAACTATTTAATCAAATGTCAAACAAAAAACACTTTTTATATATTAAGGATTCACTCGTTTTCTGAGCAAATCATTTGTGTGTTTGTCCTCCGGAAGGACCCGATCCGACAAATTGTGACACAAATTATTGATTGACTCAAAACATAAACAGAAAATTCAATAAAATTTTGGCCAAACTTTGTGTGCGTTTGAACTGAAGAGGATTTGAAGTGATTTCTGACAAAAAAAATCTGACAAAAAATTTCTTCAAAACAATTGACTAAAACTTTAATAACTGTTTCTATAATAGGAAAGACCTCTTACTCTAAGTGTGTGTGCAATGCATGCCCTGACCGGCCGCCCGCCAGTGGACAGGAATAGGATTAATAAACATTAGGATTGCGCTGAAGAGCGGAGCCAAAGATGAGCGGAACGCACGACTGATCCGGTCGTCCGATGCGCTGGTTTTTGGCCCTCAAAGAGGAATAGCATTCAAAGGAACCGCTGCTTAAGAGGAATGCAATTAAGGATTAGCTGACAATAGGAGAGTGACAGTCAGTGTTGTGTTGTGTTGTGTATCGGCGCACACCTCACAAAACCCCATAGGAGTCGACGCTTTAATAGGAACCGCTGCTTAGGATTTAGGAGACATCGCTTTACGGCCAGGAATTGCTTTAAGTGTTTATGTGTTTCCTCTCAAAAGGATAACTGACTGACAACTCAGAGCCAAACAATTTGACGCTTAATATTAGGAACCGCTTCCGAAATAAGTGAAACCCCACTCAAGCGCTCATTAATTAGGATATTCTGTGCCCTTAAAGAGGAATAGCATTCAAAGGAATCAAAGGATTAGTGTTTTTTTCGGATCAGATTTTGCGGTAATCATTGAAATCTCTATTAAATGTTGTATTAATTTATATGAAAATTGTGTTATAATAAGAGCATTGAATGAAAGGTAAGTCTCATTTTGGATGACATCAATCGGCTGTCCGTTTGGTGAGTACTCCCGAAGAAGGTTTGTATCGAAAAGTCTATTGATTTCAACATTTTTTGCAATTTTTATAATAAAATATTTGAAAATTAATGACTTTTTTGGATAAAATTCTATACATTTTTTTCATATCTTGTTATTCCATTAAAACCAAGATTCAAATGAAGAGTGAGCTAGCTTAATGTTTACCACGATCAGATTGAGGTCTACTTATTGGGAACTTCCCATAAGTTTGAGTCGATTTCTAATTATATTCTGTTTTTCACATTTGAAGGCAAAAGTGATTTTCAATTAATATTTGAGTCAATAGTAAGAAATGGCAGTAAAAACAAATTCAAATCAATTAAAGTGTTTATTGTTTTTGGCTTTTGTTTTGTTTGACAACTCTTTGAGTGATTCACTGAATGACATCAAATGCGACGAAAGCCTCGAACACTGCTATGAATGGGTCAATGCCATGACCTGTGCTCTAATGAACGGAAAATTCTATTCTGAGCCCAACTGTGTCTGTTGTCAGAGATGTCTCATCGAAAGAGGTTTTCCATTCTGTTTCCCAATTATTCTGAGCTCTCATTCAAACTAACGTTTCGTAGATTTATTGGAAAGTTGTTATCAATCGATACCTGGTTTTAAGGTCCAGTGCAGGGAAGGCCTCTTCTGTTCGAGAAAACACGGTTTGATTTGCATTGATATGAGACTAAAACTTCTTGAGGAGAGCCATACGTTGGCCATCGATAGGCCTAGAAATCCAATTGAGGACAAAATCATTTTATTAGTTCCCGAACACAAGAGGCCATTGAAGAGAATACCAAGGAAGAATAAAGGCTCCGAGAGTAAGCCAGTTAAGTTTGGTGAAAAAATGGTTAAAGCAACTCATGAACAATAAAGGTTATTTTTGTGTGACAATTAGCTCACGTGACTTATTATTAATCTTGATCATTGAATGTTTGGCCAAGCTCATTCGCTCGCTCATTATGTAGCAATTGTTTCGAAAGTTCAATAAACTTATTGAGAGTTTTAATTATTCTTTGAATTTATTTTCATTTGAATTAAAGTTATTTTTCGATTCCTTTTTCGATGTCTTTCAAAATGATTCTGAGTTTTGGTAAAAATTGTTATCTTTTTTTGTGAAAACAATATTTGAATTGACTTTCATTTCAAATCAATTTTAGCACTGATTTTGATGTCCATTGGATTTGTTTATCCAAAAGACTTTTGCGAAGCTTTTGGTGAAAATCAGTATCAAATCGATTACGGCTTCAGAAGAGTTGACAAAACAGTTAATGAGAGTCAAGTCATGTATCTCTTCATTGATCAGCACTTCTGGAAACTTGAGGTAACGGATGAGCAGTTGATCTTCAAGTCATTGGAGAGTAACGAAAGCAAATGGTTTGGCAATTACTATACAATGGCTTTCGAAGTGGATCTCAGACAAACCGGTCCTACAATTGGTCTCTTAAATGTGATAATCAATTGAATAAAGTATTCATTTCATTGAATTTTTACCAATTTTTTCATTAATTTTAAGGAATTTAAAGATTTCATTGAATTCCGAACCGAAAGCGAAGAAGAATTGTCTGAATTTGAAAGAGTGGCCGAAAGGATGACCCACTTTGAAGACAAATTCGATCCAAATCTCGTGACTCAGACATATCAATGGCTTATGCCTCGTCGGAACCACTCTCTTTGGGACTCTGAAACCGTCGGAAATGTGGCTTTCCTTCAGCAGAAGAGCGATTATTCAGTGGATTTCTATTACTGTACTATTGATAACTCAATGCATTTGAGTTGTGGTTCAAATCCGCTTCCAATGCATACAAATGCCGTTGATTTGGAGTTCATCACAAATTTGAAGATAAGTCTCGAAATCATAGCTGTCTTCCCCATTAGACCCCGAAATTTCGTAGTGCTGTTCAGAGAATCGGGTTATTTCTGGTCTTACATCAGGTGGTGTTCCACTCTCGACAAACTCGATAAGTCTTCGGTTTGTATGGATTGAAATGTTTGTCAATTCATTGATTGAATTTTGAATTTTAGTGTCAATCGGACACATCTGTTGTCTTAATCTACTGTCCCTACGATTGGATGTACTTATGGATGAAATACTGGTTATGGGTCGCAGTACTGATAGTGACTCTCATTTTGACCATTGGTGTGATTTTCTTAACAATTTATTTCAAGAGATCCGCCAAAAATTGTAAGCAATTCAGACATCATTTCAGATGATAATTACCTCTCCCTCTGGTTAGTCAAAGGAGACAGTTCTGGGTCTTTAATGCAGACCAAAATGGAAGCAAAAGAATTGAAAAACAGTGATTCAGATGGAGATTCACTTCCAAAAGGCAAAGGCAAACTCCCAGCGAAACCCTCTCCAGTGCCACGAAAACCCTCTCCTGGACCGAAGAAACCCTCTCCAGTGCCACAAAAACCTTCTCAGCAGCCAAAGAAATCGTCTCCTGTGCCACAAAAACCCTCTCCTGGACCGCCGAAACCCTCTCCAGCGCTACAAAAGCCAACAGAAAAGTCTGATCTTAAGCCGAAGTCACCAAAAAAGGGTTCAAAAGTGAGGTCCAAATTGGAAGTAACACAACAGAACTGATTCGTCCATAAAATTGTCAAAAAAGATATTAATTTCAAACAAAACTAAAACTTATTTTAATTTACTTTTCATTAAAAAATACATTTTATTTCATTAAATAATTTTAATTGAATTTAAAATAAATTGTTATTAAATTCATTCATATAACTGATGTATTGTCAATTACCTTGCAAAGTATGGAAATGCTTGCTCAGATTATTTATGTGATTCTAGAGACAATTTATAGCAAGAATTGTCAGTCTGTGTCGTGTTTTCCAGCTTTGAAAACAAGTTTTTTGATTCAAAATCCTTGAAAACCGAATTAATATACAATTTTTGTTAATAAATAGCAATAAAAGTAATAAAAGTAATGCAATAAAAATATATCACAAAAATATTTCATTGAAAAGATTACAGGCTTTAGGACTCAGCGAGGAATTCATATCTGATTTTTGTTGTTTGTGTAGTCAAGTGCTGACCCAATACTCCACTGAAGAGGTATTACTGGCGGAGAGAAAACACTTTTCAAACATTAGATAAAAGACGAGAAGAGTATTACCACAAAAGTGGTATTTTTTTCTGCTGTAAACAAATTGTCAAAATATTTTTGTGACAAAAACTTTTCAATTGAAAAGTCACTTCTTATGGACACCCAGTCGTTGAATTCACACATCGCTGAGTGGAAGAGGACTTCCATTGTCTATCAGATAGCGATAGTACTGTCGATCACTGTCTTCACTCTAATTGTTGTCCTTTGGATTGTCGTCGAAATAATTAACGTCAGGCGAAGGTAAGTCATCAACAAGATATCACCTTGATAAAACTAAAAATGTTCTTGCCCGAATCAACAAAGATTCAAAAACAAGATGAACAAGCGCAATTCATATGCTCTTCTTCATATTTAGCAAGCATATTTATTTGATTTCACCTAGAATTTATTTGCTTGAATATTGATTTTTTCAATGACCTTGCAGGAAATTGTTGTCAATAGAGCGACAAAAGGATCAAATGGATGGCGTCAAAGCCATGCAGAAGATCAATGAAATCAATAACAATAAGGAGAAGAATAAGTTAAACAATAAGCCATTACTACAGACTGTTGTCATCAATAATATGAATAAAAATTATAGACTCACTCGAATTAGCCAAGATCAAAGCATTGAAATGACTAGGTTAAATCAACTAGAATGTTGAATAGATAAGTCATCATTAGCTGTATCATTTATTTTTTTCATCATCTTCATTCTAAATAAATTTTTTCATTTGATTATATTTTAAATTATATTTTATTGGATATTTTCGATCGATATTTCCATTTTGATTCTTGCAATTAATGGAAATTCAAATAAACATTGTGTGGGAATAAGACTAAGACATATAACTGGAAAGCCTTGACTTTGAGTGCATATCAAATGTTGAAGTGTTTGCAAAACTCATTGAAAGAAAAGCGTTTTTGATAAAAAAAAAAATGAAATTATCACAAAATCAAAGGTATTTTTCTTCACATGTTTTATGATATTATCAGAAGTTTTCAAAAAAAATTGTAAACAAAATTCATTACAAGAATCAAAAGGAATTTCATTTAAAACAAAAACAATTGAAAATATTTATTGAATTTCAATGAAGTGAAGGATAACTCAAATTAAGGTATCGGTTGTCAATCAAACCAATGCTGACGGAAATGACATTAAAAATGTTAATAGATTATAATTAATACCCACATCATCTGAAAATCAAATTCATATGAAACGAAAAATTGATTTTTCAAATAATTTTTGCGAAAATCATTTTAACCACAAAAATGATACCAAAATATAACTCAATGTTTTTGATGGCAATTGTCTTAAACCAATTGTTTCTGATTTCAACACTTGAGATATCGTTACACAAGTTGTTTGAGTGGCGGACCAAACATTCGACACAACCTCAGAAGACATACAGATTATGGCCATTCACTGATTTGTTTCATCTGATCAAAGAAGTGACGTTTTTCGTGGTCTTCAACAAAGACATCGATGACAACCAGGAATTGGCTTCGGATATGAGTTTCAAAACAGGTCTCAACAAAACCTTAACTTTGAAATCAAAGATTGTCGCGAAAAACGAGGACACAGTCACCGAGAATACCACTCAGAATGACGTGGATTACATCAAATTCAATATATCGGACGCAAAGATAATTAGATAATTGATTTCATATTTGGAAATAAAACTCAAAATTTTATCTTTAATTAAATAAAATTCAATTGAAAATAAATTTTTTTCGAATGAATTAGCTTGGTGAAATTTCTTATTAATCTTGTTCGATTGTTTTGTTAGAATCTTGCGATCGATTTCGAGGGGAGTCCTCTTCGACACTGTTTTTCTCGCGGATGGAAATCCGTATACTTTTGGCCAATCCTTCGTCAATGGATTCATAGCTCGGACTCAAAGCCTTTTTCATGATATCCATCAACTTTTGTGAATCAATATTCAGATTGCAATCAACACAACGACAGTTCTTAACCCAAGGTCTGAAAAACTTGTTCACTGAATGGCAATGACAAAAGTTTAACCAAGTTAATTTTCCATTTATCAAGCAGAAAAAAATCTAGTTGATAAACTTACCTTTGTTGATCTTTTCGCAATGACCATCGCCAAATTCTTTCATCTTGCTTGACGACATCGAGCAATACAGTAGCAAGGTAATGTAATAGTCAGACAGCACTTAATAATAACTCTCTGAAAAGTGAACAAAACAAGCAAGAGCAGATGAATAAGGCCAATACAAGTCGAGACAAAACAACTAAATCGATAGTCAATTAAGTTTCTCAAGTATTGAAAAACATTACTTAATGTTAAAAATAAGAGAAAATTCTCAAAAACAGTGAAAACAATTGCAAACGAATGCAGCGATAAGTCGGTGGAAGTCCTTCTTCTCAAACAACAAATTAATCGATAAAATTGTTTTCTCTTTAGAAACAGTAGTCAAACAAACACTGCAAATGAAAAATGGATTTCAAGTTTTAATGTTATGTTTTTTTCTTTTGAACTCACCATGGAAAATAACATAATCTATTTCTATATGGCACACAATAATACAATTAACGAGATAATGGTACCTTGGAGTATATTGTTATTATTTCAAAAAATGTTATACGTACCTTGCTACACGAATCCCACGCTATAATTCAGTGTCGGTGTGTGTCTAGATCATTTATAATTATGAGCTAGAATCTGGATTTTTATTGGATATTTTGAAAGCTGAATTTTTAATCAAGGAAATTTCAATTTAATTATCTCTTATATGAAAATACTTTATTCATTTGACTTCAGAAATGAAATATTCATTTCATTTAAAAGCCTTGAGTTTTGATTGATATCAAGAATCGATTGAAATTCAATTATACTTTACTTCTTTTTCTCATTAATTTTTTATCAAGGTAAATTTGCATTTAGGGAAGGTTTAGCTTCAAAAACAACCCACACTTTATTGAAATCAATTGTAAATTTGTTATAAACTATCAAATTATTCGTTTGAAGAGAAAAAAAATTAAAATATATTATAATAAGCAATAAATTGAACGAATGACTGAATACTGTTATTATTATAATTACATAAAAAAAGAGTTTTTTTGTGTCGATTTTAAATGGGTTTTGTCTTATGTCATAAGACTTATGATATATAATATATTTGTGTCAAACGTTTGCAGAAAACTCATGAGTTGTTTACGTAATGAATAAATTAATGAATCAATGATTTTCGGTATCGATTGCGAAGAAAATTATATTAAAATAAGTATTATTTTTATAGATTTGCAATCATTTGACGCAAAAATCAATACAAAAATAATAATCCATAAAATGAAGTGAAATAAACAAGAGTTCAAAACAATCTTGGTTCAACAATAATTGATTGAATAATCTAGAAAGGCAAGTTTAATAAATACTTTAGGGGAGAGTGGCTTTTTTAAAACCATGGTATGATATATGACGTAATCAATCATTGATCAATTTCTCAAATTGCAAGATGCAGTTCAACTCCACTTATCCAACATTTCGAGCATTTTTGCGATTTGTTTGGCTTTCGTCAGATTGTCGTTCGAGGCCTCGGTTTGTGGCTCCTGTTCCTCATATACGGGCTGTTCGGTAGTAGTGGTGGTCGTCGTTGTAGTTGTAGTTGTGGTCGACTTCTTCTTCTTGTATTTGTTGGAAGTCTTCTGAGCTTTTGTTTGTTTGACAACAGGTTTGGGACTTTGGGTCGTAGTTTCCTCTGCCATTCCATCAGATCCATAGCCATTACCTCCAGAGCCATCTAAAAAGTTAACCAATCTGAATGATCATGGTCATTTCAAGTGACTTACATTGGCTGTTAGAATATGCTGTTGTACTTTTAGGACAATCAGTTGTACTTTGGACTGGGTAATTTCCATTTGCAGCCGGTCCTCTGCGAGACATTACATAACTATTGATTGGATTCATTCCATAATTGGCAGTCATTCCCATCGGACTATAATTCATTCCGGAGTTGACTCCCGTTCCCATCTGACTATAACCCATACCAGAGTTGGCTCCCATTCCCATTGGACTATAACCCATTCCCATAGGACTATATCCACCACTATTTTGATTGGGAGTACTCTTCACCGCCATATCGATGGCCATCAGGTCTTCAATGGAAAGACTGTCATAAGGAGAGGGTGTTGTTGTCTTAGGTTGGCTCCTGGTAATCAAATATCATCTTGTGAGAAATAATGTAATAATGAGCAAGGTTACTAACAGATAGACAGGAATTGGTACGTATTTGACGACAGGCTTGACTTTGGGCCCAGAATAAGGAGATGGCGATACGTAGTCATTACCACCGCTGCCATTATATTCACTGTTGTCTTCTGCAGTGTATTCCTCCTCTTCTTTGTCAACATTTTTATACTTATTCTTCGGTTTTGTCGACTTCTTATAGTTCTTCGACTCTGAGGGCACGTAAAGATGGGTCAGGACTCGAGTCTTTCTATTAGAGGACTCGACCAATAAATTATCGTTTGAATAGTTATTAGTCAGATGTTTGCCATCAGAAGACTTGACCGTTGATGCACTCAAACACTTAACCAAATGGACAATAATTAAGATAAAAACAAAAATAGAAATTAATTTTTGAAGTCTATTGACAGACATATCGAGTCGTTTGAAATGTTTTTAGTTAAAAATCAGTGAAAATATGGAAATGAAAAGCAATTCAGATCAGTGTTCTTGCAAAATAACTTTTCATAACCCAGTGTTAGGGACGGCATATCATCATTGAGTCAAAGACACCGACAAATAATCACTTAAAACACATAAAACTAATTAAAATTGAAAAACAAATGCATTTAAAACATCATTAAAGTCGACTTCTAAACCAATTAACAGTTTTTTAAGTTCATTGAAATTCTCATTAAATTAATTGGTTTTAAACTTTCTTTAAGGCATTCGTTGTTTTAAACAACAAATTGAGTCAATACTCGGATAACTATCATCTGATTATCTCCGATAACCATCTAAATTGAAAAAACTCTAAATAATAAATGACCCGGAATCAGGTGAAGAAAATTAGCTTGATCACATCATGCTAACTGCACTCATTTTTGTTTCTGTTCCATTTTAAAAGTGACAGCCACCTTGTTCAAAATTAAAAATTTTATTTTATTGATTTGAATAATTAACTTGATAAAAATAGTTTAGTTGCATAATAAAATTGTGCAAGATCAAAACCACACTCAAATAATCTTCAGTTAAATCGATGTAATCATTGAAACCCTGTTTTGAGAGAAATTTTCCAAAAAAATTCAAATAAGGTTTGAATTAATACATGAGTGGTCTGTCTGTATGTCTGTGCGCTTCAGTATTGTGTGAACTGCTTCTTCATCTGCAGATCGACGGTATGTGCGGAGGGATAGCCGTCGACCACTTTAGCCACGAAGTCGTTGTAGTGCTCGAGCTTTACATTTGACCCGATGTTCGTCGGCGTGAACTTCGGTCTAATCATCGGCTGATCGGATGGCTGTCCATTCAATGCGTTGACAGACTCTGCATATCCAGGAGGGGACGACTCGTTGCTGGGCATCACTGGAATCACATTCGGGGTCACCTTATCCTCGAATATGTAATACGTCTTCGGATTCGCATAACTGATAGCCGTTTCCAGTATTGAAGTGAATGAGAATATCGAGAGTCCGAACCAAATGACGAGAGTTATGGCCATCATCTGAATGGTGTCGCACATGGACTGAACCGGACGTTCCCTATACTCCCAGTCCTGATCCGGTTTGTAGTTCACACGAATTAAACTGAATTTATTTATCCGGCGCTTTAGTGGCTAAAAAATCGCGAGATTTTAGGAAAAAGCAATGGAGGAATGGTATGTCTGATAATGTTAATTACCGTGGTCATTTCTATTCCCTGAAAGTGATGGTCAGACATCTTGACATCGAATTTGTATTCAGTCTGATGGCAGTCCTGGTGACAGGAGTCGGAACACTCTTTGGCGAATTTCTGACTCTTGTAGATGTCGTGTAAATAGGGACAGCGGTTGAGGTCAGTCCCCTTCAGTTTGTCGTCATTCATGAGAAGGGTATTCGGGACCAGACATCCCAGATATTGGGCCGACTTCTCGACATAGCAGTCGTGTTTGCACTGGACTTTCGATTTGGGGGACTCTTTAGTGTTGAAGTTCTTCTGATAGTCGACGCAATTCGAAGGGAACGGCTTTTTCAGTAGTGTTTTGGTCGTCGACCAGAACCGGATGTCATACAACTTTCCTGCAGTTATTTTTATGGCATCACTCAATTCGAAGGACGGCATACGATAGGAGTCGTGAATAAACATAAACAATGACTCCTTGGTATCTGATCCGTAAACGGGACCCAAGACATCACTGAATAGATCCGTCGACATAACAATCGACATTAGATTCACGTATTCTTCCAATTTATTCTTATCTACTCTCAAATCGGACAGACCTTTGAGGTCAGACTGTTGTCGGCTGAAGAATGTGAAACATTTGCCAAAAGAGTGGACACGACTCTCGAGAACTGGACTGAAACCGGAACAGTCGGTCCAATCCAACTCCCAATTGGAGTCCTTCATATAGACAGTGGGCGGACGTAAATAGCATTCCATAAAATCCGTGTCTTTGACCGAACGCTCGAAGAAGTTTCTGTTACTACTTCTGACGTACCGACGGTAGACATTGTCCTTAAGTATCCGTTTCTCGACTGAAGAAACCGAAATGTTGTCAATCTTTTTCAGCTCTTTATCGATGGACGGGTATCTGCTTCTGAGCTTCGACTTCAGGTACACGACATCCTTATCCGTGCAGACCGTTATCGCCGGTAAGTCGAGGAGCCGTCCATTTGGTTGTTTTAATTTGAATTCAGTGTCATATCTGTAATAACGAGCAGTAGTTTTGTATAATTGAAATAAAAATATCATCAGACAAATGGCGAAAATAAATTTCCTGGCTTTCGGCCAATCGCTGTTCGACTGGACCACCAGAGGATTGGACAGCATTCCGGTCGATAAGTCTTAAGATTCAAAGAATTTTTGTCTTATTTCTGAAACCTATTCTGTGCTCTAGATATCAGTCAAACTGTTAATGGCATTGAATTCAATGTCAGAGTAGTTGTTGTTTTGTGTTTTTCTATAGAATATTATAACAATCAATAAGTTCATAAAAATGTACTAGTATAAATTATATAGTCGTTAAGCCGGGCAAAATAGTGAATAGTATTTTTCTATTATAATAAATAATTAGAAATTGATTTTCAAATGTTTTGCCAAAAAAGTCAATTCTCTTGTTGTTATGGAAACAAAATTTTATTTTTTTCACTGAATTCAATGTTAATGAGAATAGCAATCATTATTTCAAATTGAATTGACATGAATTTCAATTGAGCTATCTCATTTAATCAAATTCATTTGCCCAGGGCGTATGCTAAAAACCTTTGATTAATTTTCCCAGGACCAAAATTTAATATTGATTTATTATGTACATGTAGTTTTTCAAGATTATAATAATAATCTATTTCAAACTTGATTGAGCTGTTCCTTTGATCCTGGTTAAATTAATTAAGTTCTGAAAAGCTCATCAATTTTTGTTTAACCAATAAATTTGGTTTAATTCAGAAAATGTTTATTTGTTTGAAACGTTTTGTCAATTCATGACTTAAATGTTTAAAACAATTTTATCTTCTCTTAACTCAATATTCTGTTCATTTAATGAATGGCTTATCGTTTCGCACAGAATATGTTTTTGTGTAGATTTGACTAAAAATAGAATCTATTGATTGACTGAATGATTATTTACAGAATATATTCTAAACTCTAAGCAACGCTTCCTTTAAACTAATTTGAGAGGAGGTCATTTACGCTAAAATGTTAATTAACTTTTAATCAAGATCAATTAGCACTAATCTGAGTTGTCTAATCTATCAAATTGACGCATTAAATATTATTCACATTCAGTAATTCTATCTAGATAATTAAAGTAACATGTTTAGTATCTAAAACACGAGATGATTTTATGTTTCCTTAGAAATTGAGAAGAACAGGGTCATTCTTAACAAGTCGTATGATTTTTTTCATGCTTTTAATACACTTTCATTTGAATCTAAAGAACCGGACCTTCAGAACAATTACAGCCATTAATGAAAAATTCAATTCAATAGGACTTCCATTCAGTGCCTCACAAAAGATGATGAAATAAATTTCAATTCAATTAAAATAAAGTCATAAGACATTGAATGGTCTACCTTGTTCATATTAATAAGAACATCTTGATAAGGTATAAAAACACTGGAGATGTAGAGTTTGTGCACCAGTTTTTGGCACAAACCTCTCAGACGCAAAACATTATATACTTAAGTGGTTTTAGTGTTTAAAAAGGGTTTAACCTTTTTATATATGATAACTGTTATTCACGTTTAAGTCATTTATTATTTTTGTTTAATAACACAAAACGAGCGATACTTTTGAGGCTCAAACACAACACAACACTCTCTCTCGAGAGAGAGAGGTTTGAGTGCGAAAATCGCTCAGAGTATTAAATAAACTCTGAAAACATAATATTAGATCTAAAGCTCATAATAATAGGTTTATAGCTATAAATAATATTAAATAGTGTTTTGAGACAACTCTACAAAATTGTTGTCATTTTTTGGCTCCAAATTACAGACCGTAAGTATCGCTAAACAACAAAACTTCTTATCCGATGCTTTTATCTCAACATTTGCTGTCATTATATAATATTTTATTCAGGATTTACGCCAACGAAAGCCCAACTTTAGAGGACAGGCAGTCAGTCAGTCGAACGCACACTCCTGTCGTCCTCAGCTCTGATGACAGTTCAAACAGCGCTCAGAATAACAATATTTGAAGCCATCGTTCCGCCAACTATTACACCAATCCTATCATCTTTCAAATGATTGAATCATTTTTGAATTTTTTCCAAAAATTCTTTTATCAAATCTCTTCAGTCATTGAAATTCATTGAAAACTCAGCACAAAATGGAAAGACATCTCAAATGAAGCACTAATTGAAGAAAGTTTTCAACTCTTAAAACAATGAATAACTCAACGATAATAACAACCGATTCTTCAGCAGAATATTCTTTAGATCTGTTGAACGCCAAGAATATTATTCTGACTCCAATCCTATTCATCGTTATATTGACCACAATTTTTGGGAATCTATTAGTGATTACATCTGTTGTGATAGAGAAGAGTCTGAGAACTCCCAGCAATTGTCTCATCTTTTCGTTGGCCATCACTGACCTCATTGTGGGCCTAATTGTGATGCCTTTAAGGAGTTCTGTCGTGATTTTCGGGTACTGGCCCTTCGAGTTCAGGTGTGACCTACCGTTTGAGTTCAATATAATGACGTCACAGACATCTGTCCTTCATTTGGTGGCCATCGCTATCGACAGATACATAATTGTGTCGAAGATTCAGAGTCCGAGTCAACTGCTGAGCGCCCGAAGCAAAGCCAGAATTGTTGTAATGTTGGCTATAGTCTGGGCAATACCGGCCCTCTTCGTTAGCCTACCTTTCCTCGGATGGCACGACAAGGACTGGAAGGCGAGGAATAAAGAGCTCAAATGCATTGGGAACCGGGTTCTCGGCTATAGAGTACTTGGAGTTCTCATCACTTACTACATTCCAGTCACAATTATCGTCTTGTTCTATTTACTCATTTATCTGGTAAGTTAAATTTTCATGTTGGCTAGATAACTTTATTTTTAATTAAAAAATATTTTAAAACTTTTAATATTATTTTGTATTTAACTTTTAATATGAGTTTTAAATCGATATCCATTTGTTTGCCAATCAATTGAAGCGTTTATTTGGTTTTCATCTGAAGAATGACTTTTAGTTTGAGTGTATTTCGAGGTTTTCCGCAATAATAATGAAAACTAAAGTAAATATTTATATTAATTCACAATTTGTCATATATTTGAGGATAGGCTCATAGACTGTTAAAAGGGATATACAAAAAAAAATTCTCAGAACTCTTGTTATGAAAACATTTTATCTATTGATTGAACAAATGATTAATTGAAAACAAATTATTATCTGTTTTTCCATTAAAAACAATTAACAACAGATTCAGTGCTAATCCCATCCCTTTCCTCAAATAGATAGCCAGTGGGAGCGCCAGACATAAGCGTAAACATAATAAAATCCAATTAAATGGCAGACAATCTGAAGTCGAGTGGGAACCGCCTTCGGAGTACCCGTCGACGCCCGCCGGACACCACCAAACCACTTGTGGTGGGATGGGGTGCGTACGGAACATGTCGAAGAAGTTCAGCTCAAACAAAGAGGAAAGGGAGAAGAGAGTGGCCAAAACCCTGTCGATCATAACATCGGTGTTCCTGTTCTGTTGGTCACCCTTTTTCATAATGTACTCGATTTACATAAAAGAAGAGTCAATTCCTTACTTATTGAATGAGACGGTCATATGGTTAGGTCTGTGCAACTCAGCACTCAATCCAATTATTTACGCGTATTTTGTGCCGACGTTTCGTTTGGCGTTCAAAAGGATTATAAGATTTAGAAAATTATAGCAAAAAAATAAACTGAATTTTTTTTGTCATTAATTATGAGGCGCACAGAATATTACTCAGGGCTTAGCCTCCGATTCATTGGTCAGTTGAGTGCACATTTGATTATAATTATGATTGGAGATTAGAAATGCAATGTATCTGGATAGTTTCACTACATTATTCAATTATTCTGCAATAAAGGACCTATTTTTACACCATTTTTCATCATTTATTTCATATAATAGACTCATTTATTACAGAATTGTGGTTTTGATTAAATAATCCTTGATAAATTATATTTGATTATAAATTAAGCTTGCTAATTTGATAATTAATTGCTAGCAGTTATTTATTTTGAAAATACAGTAAAAACTTCTCAGCTCTAAATCTAAGCTCCGGTTCAATAAAAGGATGCTCTTATCCTGTCCTCAATCTTAGAGGATGCTTGGTGATTTTTTTCGTGCAAATAGTATCAAGGTTGAAACTGATAAATTCAAATTAAAAGAACTAGATAAAAAACAAATTGCACAAAGATTAGACATAATAATGAAATTTTAAATCAAAATTATTGATAATTTGAATATTAAAATATGATTATGGGTTTTTACCATGGGAATTTCAATTAGATTTCAACAGAAAAACTAATTTCCGTTATCCTTATCCTTAAAAAAACTTTGAACGACATCTCAATCGCATAAAAATCTGAGGAAAGTGTTGTCTTTTGTTATTGAGTTCATTCAGGCGTTCAATAAATAAGTGATTTTCAAAATAATTCTGTAAATAATTTTATTGAAAAGTATTCATAACGAAGAACAGGAGGGATGAATCCATACCAGAGTCTGACGGCGCAGATAATGGCCGCCGCTCTGCTCATCCTTCAGAGGGAACAGACACACAAAGAGACGGTCAGTCGTGACAAATGGTTAGACACATACGACTATATTGTGGTCGGCTCGGGATCTGCTGGCATTCCCGTCGCCTACAGACTGACAGAAGACCCGAAGACTACTGTCCTGTTGTTGGAAGCGGGCGGTCGTCAAAGTGTCGTAACAGACATACCGGAGAACTATATAACAAATTTGAATACGGAGTACGACTGGGGTTACAAAAACGTGAGGCAACCCAACGTTGGTCTGGCCTTCAAGAACGGACAGATACCCGCCAACAGGGGGAAGGTGTTGGGCGGGTCGTCCACTTTGAACGCAATTATCTTCAATCGGGGAAATAGAAGGGATTACGACAATTGGGCCAAAAAATATGGGGCCGACGGATGGAGTTTCAACGAAATCGTCAAATATTTCAAGAAGTTTGAGAACAATACCGACCCTCTGCTTGTCTCACAAACCCCTGGCTTTCATGGAACGGGTGGACCCGTTCAGATTAGTTCCTGGATGAAACCCGAGCCCATTATTGTCTTCCATCAGCGGATACTGAATCAAATGGGATACAAGAATGTCGACGTCAATGGCCCGGAACAGGTCGGCACTTGTATTTTGCAGACATTTCAACGAAAGGACGGGGTGCGGTCGAGCACTGCCAACGCCTATCTTGACCCCAACCCTCATAAGGTATGGCCAATGAGATAAATGATGTAATAATTATCTTTTTGTCGATCAGAACCTCCATATCCTTGCAAAAGCGTTTGCAACAAAAGTGCTGTTCACTAACTCTAAGGGACTGACAGCCGATGGCATTGAGTTCATCAGAGATGGAAAGGTTCACAGAGTTAAGGCTCGCAAAGAAGTCATTCTAAGTGCAGGTATTTTCATAATAAAATGTCTCGAATTGATCTAGCTAATCTGAAAATATGAGCAAGGTTCAATAAACACACCACAACTGCTTATGCTCTCTGGTATCGGCCCTAAGGAACACCTCAAAGAATTGGGTATTCCAGTGAAGGCTGACCTACCCGTGGGTGACAACCTTCAAGACCACCCGTCCCTGAGTCTGAACACACTGGTGGCCGACCCTCGAAACGTAAACTCCGCCCCACGTCTGGACGTCCGACAGATGCACGAGTTCTTTGCTAACGCTTCGGGACCTCTGACTGAGTTCTATCACTCCATCACTTACTTCAACACCAAATACAACGACGACCCGAAGTTCCCGGACGTGGCCTTCGAGACGATTGTCCAGAGATTTCCGGACAATCTGGCGGTTCCGGTGGTCAATGAGTTCGAGGACACAGAGAAGTGGAACAAATACTTCGAACCATTTCTCGACAAATATTATATGTTTTTTCAACCGATTCTTATGAGAGTCAAAAGTTTTGGTAAATTAAGACTCGTCTCAAAAAACCCGTTCGACTATCCGTTAATTGACCCCAAATTTTTGGCCGACCCTCAGGACTATAAGGCCTTATTCGAGGCGACAAAGTTTGTCATCCGTTTCCTCGAGAAGTCGCCGTTCAGTAAATATATCGTCCCTTTGAGGCCTATCCCCGGCTGTAGTTTCTGTAAACTAAAAGCTGTCCACAACTGCGACAAATACATCGATTGTCTCATAAAACAGTTGACGCGAACCGGTTATCATCCGATCGGTACCACAAGAATGGGTGCAATCAATAGGAATGACGTTGTAGTGGATCCCAGACTGAGAGTCAAAGGAGTGGGTCGTCTCCGAGTTTGTGATTCAGGGGTTATACCAGAAGTGATTAACGCCAATACAAACGCCGCTTCTATTATGATCGGAGAGAAATGTGCGGATCTTATCAAACAAGATAATGGTTATGGAGGAAGTGATCATGGTGTTGGTAAGCCAGGTCCTGATGACTTCGATGGAATTGGAATTTCTAAACATAAACCGGGTATTATTGGAGAAAAACCCACTTATGTTGATGAAGGAGAGCCTGGACCAACTGATGACAAGCCTCAATATGACCAGGATGCTGAAGTGGTTAGACCACTGAAGTGGCCTGAATAAGCAAGGTGATAAGGGTGGAAAGTATGGTAATCCGGTTAAAAACAATTACAACCAAAGAATTATCAATAAATGAGAAATTGTTTTCAATTTTCCATTAATTTACGAAATAAAATGAACTTGATAAACAAAAGAATGAGCAACGTCTATTTATTTTATGAGCTCAGCATTTATTTCCGTCAAACAATTCCTTAGTGAGAGTGAAAGGAAAGCCACAGAATTATGACTATCTGTGGTGTGATGTGAGCCCACATTCTCACACCAGAACTTTGAGTACAAAACTAATGACTATTAAAATTGTTTTGGACTTTGAATTTGATTTTTGTTTTGCAGTGATTTATGTTTGAAAATATAGTCGACAGTCGACTCTTTTCTTATCAACGAAATTATTCATTACATTATTTGATGTAATTTTTATAACACATTCACAGCAATTGATTTGAGTGTATTCATTCAAGTAAAACCTGTATTGCCAAGGTCATACTTGTGTACAAATGTTTTGATTCATCATTTTATTGTATAATCAATTGAATTATGAATAGGATATTCAATGTTTGATTGATTAAAATTGATTTCAATAGATTAGGTATTATTTTGAATTATTTTTATGTTAAGAAAATGTGTATAAAATTGATCTCAAACTTGAATCAACCTTCAGATACGTTTGAATATATCATCAATTTTTTCCTTGTTGTTACAGTGATAGGTGAGTTTAACATTAAATAAATTGCTAAATAAATAACTTCTTATTTAATTTTAATTTGTAGCAAGGTGAAATGTCTATATTCAAAAGACCCAACTCATCCGAAAAGAGTGGAAGTCTGGGACTCGAAGACCAGCAAAACTTCAAGAAAACAGTTGACAAACACTGGAAGACCTGTCACATCAAACAACTGCCGAAATACCTTCAGGACAACGACTACCTTCATGACCAACACCGACCACCCCTACCCTCTTATCGCCAGTGTTTCGCATCAATATTTCGCAAACATACGGAAACCGGGAATATATTAACGCATTTAATAGGTTTCATATTATTCATAATAATAGCGAAAACACTATTCATTATAAATACATTCAAATCGATCGATACGCTTATGCTTTGCGTGTACTTTACTGGAGCACTGGTATGTCATCTGTTGAGCACAGTATACCACGTCTGCAAATGCCATTCCCAAGAGGTATCCCAAGTGTTTCACAGACTGGACTACTGCGGCATTTCTATGCAAATAATCTGTTCAATGATTCCCGCATTTTATTACGGCTTTCATCACAAATACATTCAATGGTTTTACGTCTACTCCGGCTCTGGTCTCGTGTTCTTCACCTTAGCTCTGGTCATATCCGTGCGGCCAAAGTTCGGTACACCAAAGTACAGGCCATTAAGAGCTGTGGTGTTCCTCACATTTGGTTTGTCAAACATAATACCCGGCATTCATTGGCTAATGATAGCTGAACCTGAGTTCTACTACCCGTTCGGTTTGGTTATAGCACAGGGCGTTCTGTATGTGATCGGGGCTGTCATATACGCGATGAGAGTTCCCGAAAAATATTTTCCAGGAAAATGTGATCTCTTTCCGCAATCGCATCAAATATTTCATACTTTTGTGACAATCGCAGCGGTCGTCCACTTCAGGAGTATTTACCGAATGATTCATTTGAGACAAACTTATTTTTGATGATAATCTTGTAAATTAATGACAAAAACTATTTCAACATGATCATATATCATTGATGTTCTCAATAATTGACGGATAAAAAACACTTTTTTTCAACTTTAATAACAATAAATAGTTTAATAGTTTTTTTTGTTAACGATTTGTATTTGATTTCAAAATTGATTACTAAAAAAACAAACATAACTGAGCGATGATTTCCCTAAAAAATGAACTTGAAATATTTAATTGCACGTTACGTTACGATAGATAGCTATCAATTTCGCCCCAAACCACTGCTCACCGACTTAACTGAAATATTAATTTATTCGTTAGATTTCACTCAAAATTTTCTTTATTTAAAATACACTTAACGTCAAATAAATGGCAAATTTTAGGTCTATTTAAGGCTTGGATTCACACGAATTCAATCATTGAATCGCATATTAGATATGATTTTCAATATTTATGTTTCGGGAGAGAGAGAGGGAGAGGGAGAGACGAGTTTTGTTGTGCAATAATTCATTTTTGAAAAACCAATTCATTCGTAAAAATAGTTCAGAAAATACTGAATGAACTAAATCTGAATTACATATAATTTATATCAAAAGAAAATACATTTAACTCTCGTATTATCGAAGAGAAAAACAAATCTAATGACTGACTAATTAGTGTTGACTCTCCTTAGTGTCAGTAGACACTACCCCCCGAAGATAGGGATAGAGAGAGAACCGAATCTTTAGTTTTTGTTTAACGAAAGCAATTCAAATGTCTTACCCATCGATGCGATGAATAACTTGTTTTTCTTCACATATTTTTTCGGCCGAAATAACAAAACAATTTTCAGTCATATCTTTTTAGTTCATTATCTATTCTCCATTAAAAATAAATACCTCTCCTTATTCTGACCCATAATCGGAATTCATTTGAAGAAAAAACTCCTATTTTTGTGTCAGAAAAAAGTGTTTCAAAAACTATTTTCTTCAGTCACTTATCAAAACACTTATTGAAAATATGAATTAAAGTGAATTTTGTCTTCAGTCGAGACATAAGAAGTCCAGAAGAAGTAGTGCTTAAAAAAACGATTTCTATTTCCATTGAAAATAATTTCACACAAAATGAAAAACATTTTGGTTTTAGTTTTATTTCAATTGACTTTTACCCTCGACCTGTGCTTCGCTTATATGCCTGTATACCATGTGGCAAATCAGGACCTACTGAAGGGCATACTCCTCGGTGCTCTTCTCACCTCGCAAAAGCATCCACCTAACTTTCTCAATATGATGCCAGTGCCCTATTATAAGTGAGTATCAATTTTTTTACCTAGCTCATTAAAATTCATAATCAATTTAAATGTACAGCAATTATATGACTGCACAACAATCACCTTATGGTTACCAAAATCCGACCCAAAGCCAAAATGTTGAACACAATCACGTGATGCACGACATGGAGTATAGGGACCGACCGACAGATCAACAGAACGCCAATTATCAACAAATGTCTTCACAACAGCAACAGGAGTCTGATTCAAATCAAAGAGAACAAGAATCCCGGTCTCAATTACAGCAGAACCATCATTTAATTATTAACCACAGCCAACACCAAAACCCTCAGCACAACCATCAGCACAATGATCAGCACAATCAACAGCAACACCAGTCAGAGTCCCTCAACGAAGTGGTAGTGTCTGACCCGCCGACAACACCATCGAATCCAATGCCATTACCAACAGAACCGAACATACCATCGATGGATACAATACAAAGAAATTTAGGATTTCCCGGACATAGTGTTATACTTATGATAATACCGGGGATCGACGACAAGCAACTGTTCAACAAAGAGGCAAACAATAAGACCCAGACATCGATTGAAGCCCCAGAACCTGAACACTACTCATCCGAACAGCAATTCGTCAATATCTACGACAACAACATTAAGACAAATGCCGTCAAAGTTGGGACAAAACACTTGAACGCCAAGGGATGGAAACCAGGTATGAGATGTCTGTCCTTTAAATTCTGATCAATTCTTAATGTTTTGAATGAAATTTTGAAATTCAGTGCCAAAGACTTTGAGCACAACATCGACGACAACGACACCGGAGCCCAGCCTTGACTATAACGATAGGTTAAATAGATATAACTCTTATAACAAATACATCGAAAGATCGCAATTCGGTCTCAGAAACAAAGATTTGAATCAATATTACGATTAAATAAAATAATTTTTGACAAAATATTTCAGTATTTAATGAATTTTTCTTTTGGTTAACTAATTGTCAGTTAATATATTTGAAGGCATTTATTGTAAATAACTTTCAATAAAATTAATTCTCTTTTTTCTAATAAAATATTTGATAAAATTTTTATCTAATGAATAATTTATAGCATAAAATACCCTCAACTCTATATTCCCGATCATTTGATAGGAAAATTCCTATCGATAAACACGTATTCAATCAAATATTTGATATCTGACCTCAACTTTTCAATGGATAGATTCAATTGAATTCATCCAAAAATATTACATTTTTTTCGATGTTTTTCCAGAAAAAAATGAAATCATTTTTTATATTATATTTTGTATTAAAACTCAAATCACATTCAGTTGTCAATCAATTTCTATCAATTATTTTGACGTATCATTGAACTGACTTATGGTGTGCTTCAGACGAGAAAATCGCTTAATTCTTGTTTTTTTTATCAGAACTAATAATAATAAATAAGTATTTGTATTATTAGACACAAATAAATGGCTTATTATAAAAAGTTAGTCAATCGGATAGTTTTTCTAAACACAAAAGAATATAATTGAAGGCAAATATTATTTCAATTCTTATGTATGTCTTTAATCACATTTAAAGATAACCTTCTCTTCGGAGATAATTATCATAATTCAGACATTTATCAGAAGTATCGTAACATCTCTTCAATTATTAAATACATTTTTGGCTCAACTTTTGATTACTATTAAAAGAAATGCAGAAAAATTCCGAGAGAGAGAGAGAGAGAGAGAGAGAGAGATCCCAAACTTTCGCAAAAACACAATAACCTTGTACTTGAAAAAATGTGTGGAAAACACTTTGTTTCAAAGTCTTTCTGTTTATACACAATTGTGTGCATAAAAAAAAGGCAAAACTATATTAATTTACCGGTTTGTCGGTTGGGAAGAGAAAGCTGTCTGTCCTTCGAATGATAGGTTGGGCCCATCGATCGGATCCCTATAAAAAGTGAGACATCCGTACCAAAAGTCAATCTGTTTTTTTGCAGCAAAACTTTAATTTGTGTTTCGAAGTAAGACAACCACAAAAACCTCTTCAAAAATGAAAACCATTGCCGTTCTTATGCTGATCGCTGTTCTGGTGGCCGTCGCCAGTGCCCAATACATCGCCAGATATGGCTACGGTGCGTATCCCTATGGTGCCGCTCGTGTCGGATATGGTGGTGTCGGATATGGTGGTGCCTATTATGGTGGCTATGCCTCTCCCGTTGTCTCCAGTTATGGAGCCTATGGTGTGCCCGCCTATGGATACGGCGCTCGAGTTCTCTACGGTTAAGCCATAGACCATCCGATGCCCAGAAAATTCATTGATTCTCAACTAAAGTCCAGAATTTTTTTTTAATTTACTTTAAATTTCTTTTATATTAATGTTGAATATGGTATTGATTTTACACTTAATTTCAGATCAAAATTGTTGTCATCTTTTTGTTAAAACTATTTTTCAAATGTCTTTCAAATTAATGTTAAAAACTTTTTTGACATAAGAATAAAACATTTGTTTGCAATTGATTTCAATTGTATTTAATTTCTTTGGTTTTTAAATATAGGATTCAATTAATTTCTATTCAAATATCATTTTATTTAATAATTTCTAAATTTCGCGGTCTTTTGAAATCTGATGGGAAAGAGATGTGATCGCAGTCTAGTTTGAACTTGATCAGTCTTTGAGGCTTGGATTCACAAATTTTGAAGAGATAGTCCATAACATCCTTCGAATGACCAGTGTTGTACGAATCACTTTGAAAGTATGTGACTACAAGTAATACTCAAGATATCGAGGTTTGGGAACCGATCTAAACATTCAAAGAATTGTTTTCCGATAAATCTAAAACCTGTGTGCAAATATCTCAAAGATTGCAATCTTGGTATTACTTCAAACATTTTGTAGAGACATGTCTCGCAGTTGAGGTCCTCCTCATTGTCTTCGCACTGAATGCTATCCCACGGAAAGAATTCAAATTTCTTGATATTCGGAAACATATCAATGATTTGCTTGAAATAAATCGGACTCATTTTTGTTTCGAGTATTATGAGACTGTGGACGCTCTCAAAAACGGCAAACTTTTCAAACTTTTTGTATTCAATGAATTTTGAATAATATAAGCGTAAATCCGTCAGTTGTTTTTGATTTTTTGCCATTTCTTGCATTAAATTTGAGCTCAATTCCTGACATCCGATCCGAAAGTTCTTCAAATTTAATGAAGTGATTATCGTTTGTATCACTTCTTTTGATACCCAATATTTAGATAAACGGAGTACTCGTAACTCAGATAAGTTTACAATCAGATGATTAGGAATGGGCTGCGAATGAAGTATACTTTGAGCGGATTCGAGCCAAAGGTAATTAACTGAAGGGTTCAACTGTAAAAATAGTTTCTCTAAATTCAGACATTTTCCGGAAACGACCACAAGTTTCACTAAATTTTCAAACAAAGAAATGAGAGCCAAGAGCTCATCGGCATCGATAAGAGTGTCTTTTATTGGACCGCCAATTTTAATGAGTTTCAAATTAATCATTTTCTTTGGAAAGATTTTCATCTGATTGCTGGACAATAATTCACTCATCGAATCAATTTGACACTCGACTAATGATAATCGCTTCAGATTTCCGATGTTTTCGTTGAAAAAACCGATAATTCTTTCATTGATATAACAGTCTCTCAAAACCAGAAAATCAATGGAAGTCTGTTGACTGGTAATTGACTTATATATCTTCAACCTTTTCTTCAGTTTCTTCTGGTTTTTGTCTTCTTCTGATCCTTTGAATTGCAGGCATTTTCTCTGTTTGAGAATCTCTTCAATACATTCGTCAAACTGTTGACAAACTCTTCGCAATCGGAGCTGATCTCTAAGACTCAAATTATTGAAGACAAGAATAAGTGTGTCGTCACACAACACATAATTTGATCCGTCAGTCACTTCTCGATTCCTTCTTGTCTTCGCACAACAGTTACCCATCAGTTGATGTGATATTAATTTTTGATCTTCTAATGACTTGTATAACGGATTTTATATTTGAATTTAATTTAAAACTTCTTAACAATAAGCATTGGTTTGAAAATTTATAAAATTCAACAATTATTACAATAGGAAATATTTGAAATTTCATTGAGAAAATTAATATCGAGCTCAAAATTATTATAAATTGAATTATATTTTAGATTAAAGATATTTTTATAAATCATCATGATTGTAGAGCCTATCACTGTCCTTCCATGATTTTGCAGTCAATTTCAGATCAAAATTGTTGTCATCTTTTTGTAAAACTATTTTTCAAATGTCATTCAAATTAGTGGTAAAAACTTTTTTGACATAAGAATAAAATATTTGTTTGCAATTAATTTCAATTGTATTTAATTTCTTTGGTTTTGAGAATTTAAATATAAAATTCAATTCAATTAATTTCTATTCAAATATCATTTTAATTAATAATTTCTAAATTTCGCGGTCTTTTAAATTCTGATGGGAAAGAGATGTAATCGCAGTCTAGTTTGAACTTGATCAATATTTGAGGTTTCGATAAACAAATCCTGAAGAGGTATTCCATAACATCCTTCGAATGGCCAGTGTTATACGAATCACCTTGATCGTGTGTCTCATTCTTTAAAATGACGAGTGTGTGACGACAAGTAATTCTCAAGAAATTGAGTTTTGGGAATCGATCCAAACATTCAAAGAATTGTTTTCCTATAAATCTGAAACCTGTGCGAAAATTTCTCAACGATTGCAATCTTGATATCACTTCAAACGTACTGTAAAGACATGTCTCGCAGTTGAAGTCCTCCTCATTGTCTTCGCATTGAATGCTATCCCACGGAAAGTATTGAAATTTCTTGGTATTAGGAAACAAATCAAGGGTTTGCTTGAAATAAATGGGACTCATTCTTGTATTCTGTATTAGGAGACTGTGGACGCTCTCAAAAACGGCAAACTTTTCAAACTTTTTGTATTCAATGAATTGCGAATAATATAAGCCTAAGTCCGTCAGTTGTTTTTGATTTTTGGCCATTTCTTGCATTAAAGTTGAGCTCAATTCCTGACATCCGAACCAAAAGCTCTTCAAATTTAATGAAGTTATTATCGTTTGTATCGCTTCTTTTGATACCAAATATTGAAATAAACGGAGTACTCGTATCTCAGATAAGTTTGCGATCATATGATGAGGAATGGACTGCGGATGAAGAAGAGTTTCAGCGTATTCGACCCAAATGTAATTAACTGAAGGATTCAACCGTTGGAATAGTTTCTCTAAATCCAGACCTTTTCCGGAAACCTCAAGTTTGACTACATTTTCAAACAAAAGAATGAGAGCCAAGAGCTCATCGGCTTCAATAAGAGTACCTTCTAATGGTCCGCGAATTTTAAATAGTTTCAAATAAATCATTTTCTTTGAAAATATCTTCATTTGATTGCTGGACAACAATTTACTGAACGAATCAATTTGACTCTCGACTAATGATAATCTCCTCAGATTTTGGATGTTTTCATTGAAAAAACGGATAATAATTTCATTGATATAACAGTCTTTCAAAACCAGAAAATCAATGGAAGTCTGTTGACTGGTAATTGACTTATATATCTTCAACCTTTTCTTAAGTTTCTTTTGTTTTTTGTCTTCTTCTGATCCGTCGAATCGCAGACTTTTACTCTCTTTGAGTGACTCTTCAATACATTCGTCAAACTGTTGACAAACTCTTCGCAATCGGAGCCGATCTCTGAGACACAAATATTTGAGTACAAGAGTGAGAGTGTCGTCACACAACACATAATTTGATCCGTCAGTCACTTCCCGAATCGGATCCCTTCTCTTCGTACAACAGTTACCCATCAGATTATATAATTTCAATTTTTGATCTTCTAATGACTTGAATAACTGGTTTTATGTTTGAAATTAATTTAAAATTTGCTAACAATAAGCATGGTCTGATAGAATTTATAAATTTCAAATTGAAATAGAATGAATCAACAATCATTAGAATAGGAATTATTTGAAATTTCATTGAGAAAATTAATATCGAGATCAAAATTATTATAAATTGAATAATTTTTTGATGAAAG
>JAQIXV010000443.1:0-35437 GCA_034700625.1 Tectocepheus velatus | reverse complement strand
GTTTAAGATAATGAGTGTTCAACATATACAGTACTTTTCCTATTGAAAACTATGAAGAAAATGAAATTTGTTCAATTTAAGCAGGATGTTTAATATAAATAGAGTTTAATATAACCAGGTGACAGTGTAATTTAATGAAAAGATATATATAAAATAGTTTGATATTAGTACAAATTAGTACAAACTAGTACAAAATAGGACTATTATAGAACAAATGTTTATACAGTTATTAAGCTATTAATTTGATCCACTCATTCAATTTATTAAAAATCACATTGAAAATTACTTATGAAAAAATCTTTCATTCATTCTTGATTGCCTTCATCAAGTACTTTGTCTAAAAACCTTGAAACCAGTAAAATATCTTGATAATAATATTGAATACTCTGTATTAGCGAACGAGTAGTCAATACAGTTTTGAATATATGACGGCCTATATGACGGGGACTCGTTAATAGGGCTCAACTCTTGTGTTTATTATAGCCTTTCGATCAGAGATTAACTTGAGGTCCAATTACCGAATGGACGATCGCATCAATCGGCAAGTCAATCGGCAAGTGGAGCACAAAGGTAATTGTGGACAAACAAAAACAGTATTCACTCAAAACCTTTTATCAAAAAAATAGAAAATAGGAACAACACGTGTATTAGTGTTCACAACAGTAATTCCCTAATAAATATATATATATCGATAACAATAAGTAATCTTATATGAAAAGGGCTTTTGATTAGACGTAATTTATAATAATAACCAAGGTCGGATAACCCGAGTTGGCATGAATTATCCACTTTCGTTACAAATGCATTCAGTCATTCAAATCTCAATACATTTAGAAAACATTTTATCAATTATTACGAATTTTTTTCAAAGGATTTCATCAAATAAAAATATAATTTACATAATTTTTTTAATGGATGTGTCATATCAAATTGAGTAAGAGCATTTTAAGTGCACGAGAACTCTCTCTCTCTCTCTCAAGAGCTCTTGGCAGAGATTCTCTCAAACAGAGCACAGAATTGTAATCACAAATAATTAATAGGAGTTTTACGTATGGTTTGCATACGAGTTATGGAAATTAATTTCTTTTTTTAGGAAAGGCTGGAAAAACGCTCTTTAAACTACAGACTCATCATTATTCATTTGAGAGGTTTTTCATGCTCTTGTTAAATTTCTTCTCAACAATAGATAAGAAAACGTTTGAGAATATTACTGAGTTTCATAAGGACTGGTTATCTCTATTTCAAGTATTTTTTTAAAGTAATTATAATTAATTCATAGATTATATTCTTTAATATTCTTTGCCTTTTAATGGCTGAGCCGAAATATTTTACAAATACCAAGAATAGGTCTCATTTGAGAAATTCAAAGTCTATTAATCTATTTATTCATTAAATTTTATGCAAATTTTTTTAATTATTATTTTTCTAAGCAATCAAATCGCATTAAAAATATTATGGAAATTGATTTAATCAAAAAATGAAAACAAGGAAAACGTTTTCTCATATCTATGGCACTCCAAGAAAAACTAATTATGGTTCTCATTATTATAGCATTTTTTTAATTTTTATGTCTCAACACTAATATACGTATATCTACAGTGTGTGGATAATATGCGGCGTTATAAATATACAGAATAATTTTCATATATATTCTGTTATTTCAATACATAATTCAATTAATGACATGAAAAATACTGCAGCAAAAAGTTAGGAAACATATTAATCCTATTAATCGTTTGCTCCACTTTTGCGCTCCAATTATAACATACACTGAATTATATCACAAATATATACACAAATAATATTCTCTCTCTCTCTCTCTCTCTCTCTCTCTCGACTGCAAACACACATCACTATTAGTGTCAGCTCTTTATTGAAAGATATTCCGCCCCTAAATAGTCAGCGAAAGGCAGAAAAAATTCATAAATTATTAAACTTTTCGGTAATAAATTGGTTTTTTACAGAAGAGAAAAGGGCTTCAATTTTTTCAATCAAAAGAAGAATCAAAAGAAACGCAAAAAACATTTAAAATAATTCATTGCTTTCTTGACTTCTGTGAGAATTGAGTATTTCATAAGAGAGTAAACCATTTGATATATAAATCGGAAAAAACAACAAAAAGAGAGAAATCAAAAGACAATGAATTTGGAATAGAAATGAATGTTTGAATAAATGGATAAATAAATAAATTATAGCTATTGAGAGCACCCGACGAAAAACTGTAGTAAAAGAAACGAACAAAATTGAATTATAAGCCGGAAAAGAGAAACTCATATTATCTTCTCATCCAATGTTTTATATAAAATAATATCAGTTAAAGACGTTTTCAAAGACGAGTAAAAAATATCCAAATTTGTTGAATTAAAGTATGAAAATGTTAGTAATTTTCGGAGAGAGAGAGAGAGAGAGATTCTATTATTCATAAAAATTGAGGGAAATATATATAAAAACCTCTTTTACGACAGAAAATGAAAAAATTCATATTTCATAAGAATTTCACGATTTTTCATTTCTCGTGGAAAAAGTTTTTATTCCACTTTTCTCTTTGGATAACAGTTTTTCTCTTCAAATATAATATATTTTGAAGTTTTTTTGGTTTGATTTCTAAGCGAAATATATTGAACTGAATTATTGAGGACTGTCTGAAAGTTTCAATAAAAAATCTCAAAATCTTTATATTCAGTTTTGAGGTTTGGATTACATTTTTAACGCATTTTCTACTTTTGAAGGGAAAGGGAGTCGAATAATAAAAAGAACAGAATAAGCATATTTGCCGTCAATTCTGAGCTTATATTAAAGTATTTTCTTTCACTTCTTGTGGTAATAATATCGACAAATAGAGCGAACAAAACGTTTAAAACCAAAATACTTTATAATAACGAATAATACATACGTTTGGACATAATTTCAACCATAAAGTTATTGATTGCACTCAAATAATATATTTCTTAAACTAAATGCCATACAAAATAAAACCTTAAAAAGTTATTTCATTTTAAACCAAAAAATTGTTATTAAACAATTATATTTCGTCTAAATATCATTTTCTATGACAAGTTATCATTCAATTTGAATCGGAGTGAGCAAGGTCAGTCACCAATCGAAACTAACAAGCAACCATAGTTGAAATTCATATTGATGTAAACTTTTCCCCATCAAATCATTAGATAGCTCCGAATTTTGGCAAAGTTACTTATTGATTTTAGTAAGCTTTTATAAAAAGCACGTTGGGAACCCCAGGTCCAACTACAATTGTTTCAATTGTATTGTTAGTGATATTGAATACATAAATACATAAAAAGTAATCGAAAAGTCAATAAATAGAGAGAAGAGAATAGAAACAGAAATGACTGAATGAAAAGCCATTATTTTAAGTCAGTCTTTGAGTAAAGAATATGCCTTCCAATCGATTCTCTCTATTCTTTTCAATTCAATTCTTTGTATTCTTTCAGTATTTTCCCTATAATTCACTTATAAAAAGAGAAATGAATGTTAAGGAAAAAAATTGATTCAATGCCATAATAAGGGGAAATACTCGGGAAAAGACATTCTGCGAGAATGAGTTCATAGGAACACCCGATCCAGAATCAGAGGAAGGCCTGTGCCGTTGGAATGACTATAAAAAACCAAATTCTCGTTTAGAATAGGAAAATATTGTTTCACTTGTTTTGTGTCTCTTTCTCTACTCATTGTTTGTAAGGCCTTTCCCCTGCAATTCGCCTATTATTCTGTTGCCTTCAGTTCAGAGAAATATTGTGTTTGAGAAGATATTCCGTGTTTTCGAGTGAAGAGAAATGTTTCGTCAAAAACTAGTTTAATGTCTAACTCTATGCCACCGATTATTCTTCTGCTCTTTTTATTGATGCCGCGATCGATACCTTAGACTAGTGATGTGCCAAAAGGGTCTATTGGTATTCACAAACCGTCAATTTTTAAGATATAAACAAATTTATTTCACACCAATCATTTAAATCAAAATTTTATATTTAATTCATCAAATTATTTGAATTTATCATTATCTATCAAAACTAAGAAGATCGTTATTCCAAGATCAATCTAAAGATCAATAATTCTTTTGTTTTTCTAAACACTATTATAATAGAATAATAAAGAATTTATTTTAGGCTATACTACAATATATGGTTGAAAAATGATTATAGCTAGCTAAGTTCAAATGGAGCCACAACTTAAACTTTTGACGGAACAGTTTGGGAAGCGCTCAGCACTAGTCTAGCAATTTGTGACACATCTCTGGTACGCAACTCAATAGGAATACCCGAACAACGCAAAGGAAATGCTGAGCGAAAGCGAGGAATGACTTTAACTCATGTTTTAGTTGAGACACGCATTGAGTGCAACGCAAACGAGAAGGAAATGTAACGCATTCTGAACGCTATATCACATCAAAAACACTGAATCCGAGAGCACTGCTTCAGTTGAAGAAAAGCAACGGACAACAAATCTGTTGAGAGCTCTACCACACTAAGAACCTGCACAAGTGCTGGTGTCGTAACGGCTGGTGCCGGTCCTCAACACACATACACAGAGAAAAACCTTAAAGGCCTGTCACAGTGCCTGTGATCAACAAAACAAAAAACTATCAACAACTTTAAGCACAGAATAATAAGAACTGAAGCGCCGGTGGTTTCTTTCGCCTCTGCCGTTACTGAATCACTAGTCATACTAATACTTTAATTATATCCTGTGCTTCAATACTAGTGTTGTTTTGGTTATTATTTTCCGAGAAATTCTCGGTTTGTTTTTTATTAGATTCCAGTCTTTACTTCAATGAATACAATTCATAGTTACTGTTGACCTGATATTTATGCTGTGCTGTGACGACCAAAATGTCAACAAATTAAAGGTCTGATATCTATATAAATAAAAATATATATATTAATTATCAATACATTTTGCGACTGATTGTTAAGTTTTTTTTGTGGTCTTTCTTCTATATGTAATTACACCCAATTCTATTCTATTATATTCTAAGTCTTTTCAATACAATTCAGAGTAAATATTTCTCTCAAAAGACTACTTTCATAACCAAAAATTGATTTCATTTGAACAAAATGAAGAAAAAAATAATTTTACGGAAAAAGTTTTTTTGTCAATAATAAGAATATTCTGATAAAGAAGTGAAAAAATTATTAATAATAAAATTCTTCGACTTTTTTCGTTTCTCATCTGAAAATAAACGAAGTCTTATATTCTGGTGAGTAATGAAAAAATACTTTCCTATTATTCTTATTATTCCGGGCTTTGCTTTGAATCCCAGTGCTCTAAACATACACAGCCTATGCTCTTGCATTCATTTGGAGCAAAACGATACGATTTATTAGTGATATTCATATCTCATCCCTAAAAAAATTCACCTCTTATTCTGTGTTCTTAAATATTATAGAAATATAAATATCATTCCTTACGCAACACTTATAGATATTATATTCCAGACTAATATACATATATATTATTTGACACATTTTCTGCTGTATTTTCAAATTTTCCCCTTATCTGCGAACACATACTCTTTTCCTTTCGTATTAATATTTGTGAACATATTTTCAATAAAATCTATAAGTTTTTCAACTTATTCTGTGTTTGGAATCGGAAAAAGTGAAAAATTCTGTGTTCAGCAAAAAATATATAATTTTCTCCCTGTGCTATGACTTTACACTAGAGTGTAAACATCTCTCTCTCTCTCCCTCCCTCTCTCTCTCTCTCTCTCTCTCTCTCCACCGAATATTCTAAACAAACAAGTAAAAAATGAGCTCATATGGGACTTGAGCAGTGAATTGAAATAAATCCTGACTTAGACAATATTCTATTCCTTGGCCAAACTCACGAATTGATTGCTCTTTTAACAATTTATCATGTTTGTTTAATAATTCAAGCAGAAAATTATGTGGAAAGTCTTCCGTAATGTTTTGCAATTTGAAAACAAAAATTGAATTGAATTTACTTAAATCCAAGACATTATTTCTATTTTCAATTTGAGCTTGCACTATTTTCTGAAAAGTTGTCAAATTGAAAAGATAAATAGAAAAGTTCAGTTAAATTTTCTGTTAAAGATTGTCGTTTAGAATATAAAATAGTTTGTTCTCCAGGTCAAATAGAGTTGTACCAAGGGAATTATGAAAATGAAATTAAACAGTTGTCTTTAATCAGTTTACTTGTTTGTTAACTTTATTTTTCCTGGATATTTTATTTGTCAGGTTAAGTTTAGAAACAAATATTAAAATAAAAGAATACTGTTTTTCTGAACAACAGAATAAATGCATTTATTATGAAATATATATTCGGGTAAAAAGTTTTCTAACTATTCATAGCAAAAGATTTTTTTGACTCTCGTATGTATTGTATGTGTTATCGTCTCTGCTTTGAATAAATTATAGGCTTTCCTCTCAATTCTATCTACAATTCTGTCGGTTGTGTTCAAAACACATACACTTATCGACGCATTAGAGCCGACGGTTTGCATAACTTATTGACAGCACTGTCTCTATCGGTGAAGGATGGCAACGATATCTCAGACTAGATTTTTAAATACAGTTCAGATTTGGATACTGATAACACCTCAATTCATCAAGCTGATACGAATAATCATTGAAACAAATAATCGAATTAGATATAATTGAATAACACATATTTTAATAACTTAAAATGTACAGGATAGAGATAAATGATATAACCCCCTGACCATCACTGGTCTTGAATTGTATTAGAATTTATTACTTTAAACAACCATTTGCTTTGAAAAACTTAAATTTATGAATCGGTATATAATTTCTGTGATATGAATAAGAATATATCGTAAGCTTTCCAATAAATTGTCAGATGCTCTTAGATAGTTAATATACTCTGCTGGATCATTTTCTTTTGATCTTCACATCATTTTCCTTATATTATCTGATGTTTGGATAATACAATCTCTCATTATGTGTATTGAGTCCATAAATATATGCCTTAAATGTTGTGTCGAAATGAATTATATTTATATTCTCCGAGAGTTAAGTATTTGTGGGAATAAGTGTTACATCAATTCTAGCGATGCTTTCATTAAGTGTGTTATTAGTATTACTTGTGTTTCCAAACACTGCCAAACACTGCCAAACACTGCCAAACACTGACTGTCTTTCTTATTGAACAGCCATTCGTTTCTCAATTTTGATTCACTCATTCAGTTTCACAAACAGTTTACTTGTGCTCTGATCTGATGGCAACCGATATTCAAAGATTCTATTCACTCGAATCACAAAAGTGTTGGCAAAAGTCTATTTCCTATAAACTCTATTCCTTTAACAAGAGTTTCAAAATAATTAAGAAAATACAAATCTTAAATGTTCTTTTGGAGAGAGAGAGAGAGAGAGAGAGAGAGAGAGAGAGAGTTGCTTTTTCCTTCCATTCAAACAAAATAAGGTATAAAAATGAATTAAAATAGATTTTCTATTTAAATGCTTTTTTTGTTTTTGTTTCTCTACGAAAATGTTCTTAAATTATCCAGGTTCGTGACACGTTCAAGTTAATTTATTGTATAAACCCCAGTGAAAACTAATTCAATAGAAAAAATATGAAAGCAATTGTATTAGAGTTAATACATTTTTTTCTTCGTTGAGAGAAAAATGATACTAAATATGTTTTGTCTGTATTCTCTCTCTTATGGTTATTATGAATGATCTCTCTCTCTCTCTCTCTCTCTCTCTCTCTCTCTCTCTCTCTCTCTCCCCTCATCTGCCAGTTCTCTCTTCATGGCTCTCAAAACATATAACGAAACGTTATCTCCAACTCAAATAGTAATTCATTTTTCTGTCTCTCGGTTTTCGTTAATAATTAATACGAAAACGCATTTCAAATGAATTAATAATAATTTTTTCGGTACTGGGTTTTCATAGGATAAACATTATCCCCCCTAATGTTTGCCAAGGGTATTCACAGTGAGAGGAAGGAGAAAAAGACTTAGGGGACCTGCAAATAACTGGGAGTTAACGGAACAGTATATTTCTGGTAATAAAAATATTATACGAATTGATGTGAAAAATATTTAATTAATTATTAGACAAATGATAGTCTGATTTGTCTTCTGGTTTCTGAATGTCATTCATTGAGTTGTTATCTCGTATTTCATGTTATGATAACTCATTAATTAAATTATATATTATTTTCAATGAAAATGTTATTTCAATTCTATACATGAAATTCTATTCCCAATGAATACACAAAAATGTTTTCGTCGTTTGAATGGAAATTTTATTCTCAATTCATAAACGACTTAATCAAATAGGAATCAATTTGTTTAATCTTTTGAACTTTCAATGGATTGAACAAGCTTGAAACAAATTAAATATACATTCTATCAATTCTGATATGCGTTAATTAATCTTCTCGGCAAAGCTGATATGATCAAGTTCGTTTTCAATGATCGAAAAATACATGTCTACAGTTTAACTGTAAACTCTACATACGTACATCATCTTCGAATTTTTAATGAGCTGGGCGAGTTTTCTGAAAAAATTAAAGAGATAACAAATCAAATAGATCAGGATAACAATTGTGCTAAAAATAAAATGAGAGAAGTCTTCTCTATAGTGTTATCCATAAGAAATACGATTATTATTATTATTATTCTTATTCTTATAGCGGTAGCGAACTGTGAACTAAAGAAGAAGAACAGAATTAATAAAAGAGTTATTCATTCATATGATTCCTGTGCTCTCAGCCCTCAGCCGGTCCCTCCGATTCACACAATCTTTTATAAGCGAATATCAGCAGAAATTTATACGTTTTATTAGATATCTATATATAAATCTATAGACCTTTTGATAGATTCACTGAAATACAAGATATAGAGTCAGTGTTTCAGAAGAAGCAATTGATTTGTCGATCGAATCCTTTGCCACAAAAGGCTTGCAATCAAATCGAGTCCCTATTCTCTGACACGTCTTCTGAATATTTTGCTTAAACCAAGTTTTTCCTCTCTCTCTCTCTCTCTCTCTCTCTCTCCCTCCCTCACTCCCTCTCTCCCCAAACTGAACTCTTAAAGAATATCTTTGGTGTTCATATGTGTGCCCAACAAATGGTCACATAATTTTGAGGACAGACCTGTCATCATATGTTATTATTTGCTCGACTCAAACAAACTCCTGATTAAAACTATTTTACTTTTTCTCTTTAGTCCTGTATATAACTGTATATAAACTGAGTCCTCTTATCCTCAATGTGTGCAAACTGTCGGCACAACACAAATAGAGAGACCGAAAGGAAGAGAGAGTTAACAAAAGTCTAATGAATTTGAAACTAAAACTGAAATTCTTTGTGATTAATGACATTCGATAGGAATTTAAAATTAAATTTCGGTTTCGCACAAAACAAAGCCATTATTGGATTAAACGATTGAATTAGACGTTTAGTGGACGTCAGCGTTAAACATACAGTACTTGTATTACGGGTCACCAATTTTTCTCAATTCAGGGCCAAATTATTTTTCAACTAAATTGAAAATTGCTGTTAATTCTGCTGAAAGTCGGCAGAATATTCTGAGAATTCAATCGATAAATACTTTAACAATTGATCAATGAAAGTTTTACGATTAATAAGGAATCTTAAATAAGCTAGACTTTTTCTCGTCGACAAATAGATTAGAATTATTGATTATGGTTAAATTTCAAATCAATTTGATTTTTTTTGCTCTAAGCAATTCTGCAAAATAATTATGCTATATCAAATCGAAGCAAGTTGAAATTGAGTAGCAAAACTAATATGCACCAGTCACAAATTCTGATTTGTATTACAAATATATAACAAAAAAATTATTAAAATTTTTTCACTACTTTTTTGACATAATTAATATCAGAACAAATCGGAAAAAGTTATGCGTTTATAGTAATTAAACCCTGAGATGAGAAAATACTGCTCTGAACTGCTCTGTCATATAGAGTGACTGTTGACTTGTGAATGGTCTGACTTTGCCTTTTTGTTGTCACCATTTGTTCAGTTATTCTGTTCTGTTATCTCCCTTTCAGAAACTTATCTCATATTCAATGCCAGAGAATATATTCTACATACTCTTGGCTCCCAGTCCTCTATAAACAGCTATAGAAATAATAATGACTATGACTATAACTATGGGCTCAGTTTGAGTGGAAAAGAATAAAAGGAATGCATTTATGTCTGCTATATATGAATTTCATATTGACTTATGTCGAGCTCTAGAGGAGAGGGAGCCGTCAATTGCATCGATGGAAATTTTTCGCTCTTTTTCACACATTTTTGACTTCAGTTCTCTCTCTCTCTCTCTCTCTCTCTCTCTCTCTCTCTCTCTCTCTCTCTCTCTCTCTTTCCATTCTCCCTACCATTCTCTCTTACCCATCGCTCCGACACTATTTCGCAGACACTTATTGACCGATACTGACAGGGCTTCTCCAAAAGCGGACTCACATTAAGTGCAAAAGAAATTCAATGAAAAGTCGATTCTTTAGTCGAATGGATATAAAGAATATTATGAGAGAAAAGATAATACAATGACTGAAGTTATGAAAGAGAGCCCAAGAATTGGAGTCAAGTCTGAAGTCAGTACCAAAAAATCAGAAATAAAATAACGATTGAATCGATAAATAATTTTCCAGATCTCATACACTCACTGAAAAAATGATTGACAAAAAAGATTGAATAGAATTTTATCGTTGAATACCTCAAATCATTTCTTTTTACCCGATAAAAGAAGCATGCTTTTTTATTCAAAGCTATTTTATCCTTTAAAAAAATTCATCATTTTATCTTAAGAATTGCGTAAGAGCATTACAATATTCAATCAAATGGAGCAGATTTAAATTCAATTATAAATTTCAACTAGCTAGGCATCAAGTAGTCTTTGTCAATTTGTTTGTCTCGAATTTGAAATTCAAATATCAAACAAATAGAGATTTAAATGAAAATTGCCGAAGCCGACCCGGAACAGAAAACTTTTACTCGAATATTCTTATTTATCTTTCGCGGAGATTGGATGGGATTCCCTGTTGACTGACATTTGACTTCTTTATTGGGTTTCTCTCGTGAATGAGGCTATGAATCGGTTGTGAAGTTTAATATAACGAAAAGTCTTATTTATTTTCATCCAATACTATAATAGCATTAAAATGTCTTTTCAAGTGATTGAAAGACAAAATAAAAGTTTGAATTCATTTTTGAATATAAGATTCTACGAGTCTCGGAGTGAGGAGAAGGTTATTGAAGGCTCAGCGCAAATGTTGAATGAGTTTTCAGTCTTATATAACAGTCAATAGTTGCTAAACAAACAGAAGAATATATTTTTCAATTCGTTTTTATCTCATATAACAGAGGAATGAAAATTTGCCCAAAAAACTGTCGCTTTTAAAATAAGGCATTCGATTTAGAGTACTGTTCCCCTCAGTCGTCTCTGACGGAGGAGAAAAAAATTTTAAAATTCAATTCAAATAACCAGAAGTGTTGTGAAGAGAATGAGTAAAATACAATACAAACTCAAAAAACGAATTCATTGGAAATTATAATAATGTTTGAGATCTCGAGTTTTGAACCAAAAGTAAGTCTACTTTTAAAACAAAAAACAGACAATTCTTTCATAAATTTGATTAAAGAATGAATAAAATTCAACTGAATTTTCAAATTCTGTTTTTCCTAAAACCCTAAAAATTTGCATGTTCATTCGATACAATAACACAAAATCGAATTTAATCTAGCAACCGTGCTGTTTCTTTTTAAAAATATTGGATTATTTTATCTGCATAATGATTATTTACGAAAACTTTCAGTGTTTATTCTTGGTTATTCACCAACAAGATGTCAATTTTATTTTTAAACGAATTAAAATATTGATACCAGGAATCAATAAATTCAATTGATATCACAACTGAAGATATGAGTCTTATATTACACATAATTATATAACTAATATGTTTTTGACGGAAAGAAAACTCTTGGTATAAATGAATGTTTTCAATAAAGGACAGTATGTCTGATATTCATTTGAAGTCATAATAGGAAACAATAGAGTATTGCACAGAATTACGGGATAAGACAACTCTCTCCGGCGCTCTCTTATCTAATATATAAAAGTGGTTCACATAATGCCAGCACTAAATGCAAACATTATTTTCCAGATTCAGAGCTATCGTTATGAATACAATGGCATAGCAATAGTCTGCGACAGAGAATAGGAGTGCCATAACCAGGGATGGGCTCTGGATATTAAATCGAATATAAATTTTACTTGTTTATTCGACCAGATTTATCTAAACTATACACAGAGAGAAAAACAGTAAAACTGCATTGTGTTTATATGTGCAAGGTTCAATGGAGAGGAATAGTGAAGAATATTCTGTTTTATGTAAAGAATAAATCATTTTAAGTGTTATCTTATGAATAGACTATAAACACAAAGAATTTAATTTTCTTAATGGAATTGATTTCTCACTATTTCTAAAATAAATACATTTTTTGTTGTTTTGTTGCCTTTTTTCATCAGAAAAATCACATCCAGATAATAAATAAATGACTCCTCAAATAAATGTAAAAAATTATTTTCTTATATAGACTGTTAAGGGACCGGCAAAATATTCCAGTCAAATCATCTGGGACACATTCATCACTTTTCTCTGAATATCATGATTTGAATTTCCTGAAAGTGGGGCGAGACCTTTGCCAAATATGCCTGGTGCGATTCGTATCTCAATCATGAAAGTGTTAGACCATTTTTATCCCAACCTGTCTCTCACTGAACGGTTTTTCTCTGTCCTTAACGGTTGTACTAAACTATTCTCTTAAAGAAAGGCTTTATATATGTTGGGAAACACATCTAATTTGATTAACTCAAATGTTAGCCAATCCTTCACTGGTGACACTCCAACTACTGGCCCTCTCTTTTAATATTGCATTAGAGTTGTAGAGCACAGCATCTATTCGTTCAGTAGTTTCAGTGCTGTGCACTTCCAATATATTTTTGGCACAGGTCTCCAAGGGGGAGATTTGCCATTCCTGTCAGGAAAAATTCGGAAATTTAATCCAATTGATACTATTTTTTTACTCAATTAAACATAATTCAAATTTAATTAATCGGTTTCGGGTGATTTAAATAAAATTTCTCAATAAGAATGGCGAAAATCTACCATTTGTGGTCCGCCATATTGGAAATTGGCAGCCATCTCGAAGACCTTGGAGACCCGTGAAGTACTGGCGAAAAACTGAGCACAGAGTTGAAGACAGATTTCACAATGTTTTTGGGGAAAGACATGTTCTGAAACAGTTATAAACCCAGTCCTCGAGAACAGGAAAGACATGAGAAACTAATGTGAATAACAATTCGTTTTTGTATTCTTCTAATGCTTTTCCTCTCGTTTTTGGCTTCAATTCTATTATGAGTTCAACTCTAATAACAGAAGAAATCTTTGCTTTCGATTCGTTAGTTTGAGTATTGCTTTTGTGATTCAATTGCAGCTATCATTCCATGAGTTGTTGTGCTGAGCTCTGGCTCCTCAAACTCTATTCAATCAGATGCTGCTCTTCGCTCACAACAAACAGACCTCTGTCTTCTCTGTCCAATTACTCAAAAATCTATTTTATATAAACAATTACAACAAGATTATTCTTCCTCACTCATGAATCCTGACACGATTTAAGCATGTTATTTCTATTGGATTGATTCCTCAGATCAGATTACCATGGCACAAAATACAGTGGCACAAAATACAGTGGCACACAGTATAACAGTCAATCAAAAAATAACCTGACACTTAATATCACAGATTAGTAAAGGTTTAAATTAGGAATTAAAACTAGTAAGGTAAATATTTTCACGAGAGCTAATTCCTTTTGATAGCTAATATTAATAAAATCAAATAAACAAGATTATAATTTTGTGTTCTTGAATTGTAAACATATATTGAATGGCTTTCAATCACTATTAGTGTTAGGTTTTGTCCAAAGATAAGACATATTCCGGAAATAATCTGTTTTTTGCAGTATTTGTGTAGCGCTCAGAGACAGACACCACTCCATTCCCTCCAATGAATGTTATTTTAAGTACTGTTTCTCTGAATCACTAAACTATATGGCATTGAAACTCAAAGTACTTTTTAATAGATGATTGGCAATAGTTTAGTTAATTCAGCCATGGACCATGGACCATGGCTGAATTAAATATTAACCATGGGCCATGGTTAATATTTAATATTATTAAAATCTAGTTTCTAAAAAGTTCAGTTATAATAGTTTAAATATTTCATCCAGCTAATAATTCAGTGGGTCATAGATAACCAATTAAGATGACCAAGTAAAAAGTATAGAGCCAGGTGCATATTAATGACCCTAGTCATGTTACACTATTCTAATTAAGATGATCAAATTTTTATCCAGTTACATTTTTTGAAATTCTAATTCATAGACAGAAAAATCTCTGATAAAATGAAAATGCATTTTTAAATGAGCTTGCTTGTCTTATCCAAATTGAATCGATGGATAGTTTATGTTATTTTCAAATGCATTATTCCAATGTTATGTCTATTACCGGATGATTCGCATGAGGAAAGCCTTCAGATCTAATTCTTTGGGCGTTTCGTTTACTTCACTCAACAAAAAATCTCTTTATTTTTTGTTTCATTTGATTCTAGTCTTCATTTTCTCCACAAAAACTGTTATTGCATTCAAATAAAAGTACCCAAAAATAGTCCCTTTATTTCACTGGATTTCAAAGTAGAGAAAACCTATTCCTATCTTCAAATATCTCTAATTTGAGTTGAGATATATTTTGTTGTTTTTATGTCTTGTTATCTAATAGTTGTATCGAATCTAATGATAGGGTATTTCCCTTCTGTTTCTTTCGCTGTTCATTAAATCGTATAATAAAGTAATCATTATTTACGCCAATTAACTATCGATTGCTATCGAGAAATACAAATACTTTATATTCTGTTTTCTCAATCGATTTAATGTCTTTGCCTTTTGATTCCTGTGGAAAGACCTGTCATTAAATCAGTACTGAATAGTCTTGAAAAAGGAGTTTTCTTTTTTTTCCAAGGAATTGAGCTTGAATCAAATCAAGACATCCCTAGAAATATATACATTAGTGAAATTTAGCAGAAAATCTCTTAATTTGATCCCTCATACAGTGAATATCAGTGACTTATTCGCACAGAATATTCTTGAGTTTCTGTATAAGTCAATAGTCTGTCTGTTTGTGCGAAAGCGAAATCTCTTCTCATTCCGATCGGAATCCCTTTCCCTCGACTATACGTATACTTAAACATAGATTTGATTCCTATTCGACTAATACTGAACTCCAATCTAATCATCGATTTATTCCCACTTCTCTTATCATAACTATCTATCTATTCCTTTAATCACACGTTGAATAAAGAGGAGTATCACAGCCTATCAAAGCGCCGGCATATCTATCTCTCCTGTTCTGTGCTATTTTCACTTTTCCCACTGTTATCCTCATCGCACACACTCTTTGCTATTGCCATTCAGTTCGTGAATTGCATTGAGAATAGTATTACAGGAATTACTTATTATTTTCAATAATAATAATCCAATCATTAAATTTTCATTGAAAACGCTCTGTTGGGCCGACTTTTAAAGTTTCCTGTCTTTTCACGAAATGGAAAAATCAAACGATCATTGAATTAACCTTTTTTATAGACTAATGAGCCGATTTCAAAATGAACAAACTGAATTCTCTTTCCCAGAAAAATAAATTAAGATATAAAGTCAATCTTCAACTCTATTCAACATTTTCTATTCATTATCAGATAGTGGGGAAAGTTGTGTGTGGGGACAGTTGTGTGGGGACAGTAGTCACAACGAAAATAATATAATCCGAGAAAAAAAACATATTTCGTGCTAAAAATTCTCACTTAATGTTCAAATGTTTTGCTTAATGTTTGTTAATCGAGTGTAAACTCAAAACACATTACTCTCTATCGGTTTAACACAAATACAAATTGTGTACAATATTTAAAACAGATGACCAACTCTTTCACACAACTCAACAAAATTATTTTTGGGCTCTATTTTTGAGGCGTAAAAGTCTATTGAAATTAATTTTTCAAAAAATAAATTCCTAGCGAAAACTTACTCTCGCTTTTCAAACAAGCAAAGTTGAACAGATAGACAGTACATTTAACACTTGCTTAATAGCCAAGAGTACATTTTTTCAGAGACAAAAAAATAATATTTCTCAAAAACTTAATGAACGGAAAATAATAAATGATCTTATTTTTTAAAAACAATTTTTTACAGCTAACACATTGAGTACGTAATGTTTAAATCAAAGCTCAGCCCCATTTTTAGAGCTCGAAACCCATTACGTACTGATGTATTGACTCAATCACTAGATTTTTGTTAAGAAAAAAAATAGTGTTTCACTCAATTCTTGTGAGAGACTGGAAAAACTGTTGGTGTGTTTGAAATCCATTAGAAAAAAGTGTCATTTATTTCGTGAACACCATTACTACATATCCTCAAAGCATATGTAGAATAAATAGTTTGACGGATAAGAAATGTGTGAAAACAGGTTCCTAACATTCTGTGCTCTCTCTCTCTCTCTCTCTCTCTCTCTCTCTCTCTCTCTCTCTCTCTCTCTCTCTCACACTCTCTCTCTCTCTCTCTCTCTCTCCCCACATCAATACAATTCTTATCATCAAATGTATCACAAACTCTATTTAAACAACATTTCAAAGTGAGTGCTCTTTTAGTCGAATGTTCTCTACCAAGGAATGAAATATATCTTTTCATTCTTTCGCTCAATGGTAAAGCCCTTATGTCTGTCCGCTTACACAATCACACTCTCCGCACACACATAAACAGTTCACACACACAGTCATATCATCGCATGTGTGCCCAACGGCTGAACTACAATCTGATTCTGGAGTGAAAAAAATAGTCTCTTATTCTTATTGTATCGCACTTTCCATTTGGTTCGACAAAAGTCTCGCTCCCACTCCTCTTATCGATGCGTTTATTTAACTAACAATAACTCATATGATATATACTCTTAACTTATACTCGAAATACATGCGATTCTGAGCTTTGATTTTCCTTATTCTCTGCTTCTCTTCCTCTAAAAGAGTTTCACTTCATTTTTGTCAAACAATTTTCACAAAAATATCTATTCTTTTATCTGATTTTGGGATTTGATAGATGAAAATACTGAGAAAATAAATGATAAATATTTACATTTTCTTCAATTTTAATGTGAATCACACAAAAAGCTACAGTCAATTCCCATTTTAACCTTGTTAATCTCAAGGAGAGAAAAGGCTCAAAGCAATTGAATTATCAACTTTTTTTATCAAAATTAAATTATTCCCAAATGTATTGCTCTGAATATTATTCCCAAAGACCTTTGAATTTGAATATTCATTTCAAAGGCTTTTGTTTTCAAATCCTAAGCACTTTTCTCTGCGATACCATTCCTTTGGGCACAGCCTTCAAGACATGAGAGTCGAAAATCTGATTAAAACTATTGATTAAATAATAGCCATAAGAAGCGAAATGAGAGAAACAACTGAAATGAGTTGAGAACTGGAAATCAAAGGGAAAGAGAAAAAAAGCATTTTATTCCTCAAATTTCAAATACATTATTCATTTTATTCTAAAATTTCAAAGAATAAGTATATTCTGTATATAACTCTATAAGAGTTACAGAGTATATATACAACAACAGAGTTAGAGCTAAAATATATACGAATTTCAGTTGAAGTTATCATTAATTCTGTTTTCATTTTCTCATATCTTTATCTAAACTCTTGACTGTTATATAAGAATATAATACATATCCAGAAGAAGGAGTCTTCAGAATATTCTGTGCTTTTTTGACTGTTAGACGAGAATTGAATACTAATGTCGTTCGGCATAAGAATTATATTTTCAGATATACTTTTGCTCTTCAAAAACGAGAACACAGAATAAGTTTCAATTTACTTCAAACACAGAGAAAAAAATATCAAAATTATAACTGAAATGACAATTGGAGACCAAAATTACAGCAATTCGAGTAAATATGACTCCTGTGTCACAACATTTCCATATCCACTGCAAAAGCAAACATAAAATATCGTGCAATTGAAGTGAAAATGACACTGAATTTTGATTGCAACTCAATGGTAGTGTCAATGAAAAGATTATAGCAATTCAGTATTATTTGAGCAAGGCACAAAATTATATTTACAAATCTAATAAACATTATTTTGATAGCAATTTCCCGACTTATCTGAGAAGAGAATATTCATTAGAGCTGTAGTTCCAAAGCACAGAATAGAGGAAAGAATTCACTGAATAGATATATAAAATGAGTTTTCTATTCAATCCTAACGACTATTTTTCTTCGCCTTAATTACAATCTCTCTCTACTCTTGTATAGTATTTTGTAGTGAAGTCCTGAAATCCTGGGCTAAACTCCTCCGTTATATTCACTCCATTTAATGTTGAGTTCACTTACTTTGCAAACACTTAGAAGTAGATTATGTTCACTGAAATCTTCATTCATTTTCTTCTCAGTCGAGTTTACCAATGCTCTGTTCAAATGATAAATTGTATGTTGGCCTTGCTCAATTTAGAAGAAAATAGCAAGAGTAATTTTCTATTAAGTTTTTATTTTAAAGCATTTTGTAATCTCTAATCGTTTGGTACACTAATTGATTCGATTTATTATAAGAAATTTTAGTTCTTTCAAAGTTAATCTTGCTAATCCTCTTTTGCATGTTAAGTTTCAGAATCTTTATCATGTTGAATTCAAATATTTCATCTGAAAAAATGATTAACGACTTCGTTCTCTAAGAATATTATTCATTGATTTGAATAAAAAATTGTATTGAATTGAGTTTTCAAAAGTAAACAAAGAAATACTGTTTGAAACAATTTTTTCCCCTATTTTACTAAATTTCAATGAATTGAAAACAGAAGTTCTTTTTTGATTAAAATTATGGCCAGAAATACAATAATGAAAACTATTTGGAAATAATAATAATTTTAGTTTTTTTTTCGTCGCTTTGATAGCAAAACAATTGAAGAAAAACGAGAAAAATCTATAATTTATTTCTATTTTATTTCTCTAATCAAAAGAAATTCTTTTCTATTGCTTTGCTCTCTCCTTTCCGCTCAATAAATTAAATAGATTAAATATGAGCAAGGCTAGCTATCCAAGTACAAAGTTACGATTTTAACTTGGAAAATCTGCCCATAAGTTTCTTTTATCAGTTTCAGAACCACCTTGCTCATCGTCAATCATATTGGAAATATCCAATAACAGTGAGACAAATAAAAAATATCCAATTTTTATAGCATACCAGAGCTGTTATATTTATATTGTATAACGTTAACCGTTTCAGTTGTAATAATGATATTGTGTTCTTGCAATCAGAGCCCTCGACGAGAGCAGTATTATATGGTTTTGTATTTGACATAAATGTCAGTCCAATTGATATGACAAATAAGTGTTAACTTTTTTGCTCAATCGTTGGAAAGGGATTAGAGTTCAACTCATAAAACAAATCCCAAATCTATTGACAATTAATTGGAATTTATTACACAATTGTGTTATAACTATCGCTCATATGATTGGTGTTTAGGTTTTTGTTATATATATATATTTCTATTATTTTTTGCCGACTTATTGTTTGATAAGAAGATAATTTACTACATTTAATATGATTGTGAACTTTTCGAGTGAAAATTCATTGCTTGCGTCAATCAGTACGTAAGAGACGGATCACTTGGAGTGGATATACCCATGGATTTAATCGTTACGTACTTAATAGTGAGACACACATGAAATCGATTTCAAGTTTATAACTATTTTTCTTCATTCAAATCAAATCCTCTGATAAAATGATTGGAAAAAAATTCAATCTCAACAAACAAGAAGAGCACAGAATAAGTAGAAAAAAGAGTAAAGGTTTAAACTCTCTATTCTTTGATAGAAAAAATAGGTTTTCCCCAATTTTCCTGCTTCTGCTCTTCAGAGCCATTCAACTGATGTCTTAAAAGCATTGAATTGAAGAGAGATTTGAAGAGAAAGCGAAAGAAAAGTTTATTTTTTCGACAAAAATACTGAAATCTAATCAAATCCGAGCCATAGATCATTATCGGGAAAGGGATGGATATCTTTATATGGAATCCTATTTTCTTTTCTCTTCTTTTCAGTTATACCTTAGACTCTGTTCCCATCGTTTTCTTTATTCCGATATAAATGTCTTTTTTCTCTCACAAAAGGGATTAAAGGCCACAAACAGATTGACAGTCGGATACAGTCGAACCCCTTCCCATTCAAAGCCATAGTAGGACCCAAAATGGATGAACAAGTTTATTTCATCGTAAAATTCAAATTGATTTCAGTAAACTAGATCATTATCTCACTAATGAAACTTTAATGATCCTGATTTTGATTGACCCGGATCATTTATCATTAGAAATGTTGGATGAAAACTGGATTCAAGCCTACTTTGACCAGATTTATCATCACTCAGAATAGAATTTCGAATCATGTGATCCCTTTCTCTTTTTGAATGAATCAAATTTGAGCATCACTTGAATATGAAGACAAAGAAAATCAAATATTTATAAATTCATTGGATTTTGTTTTTAAAATCAATTGATATGTTATTTTGAAATCAAAAATTTTGATTTAACGGTAGGTATTCCCCTAAGTATGAAAATATTCTGGGGGATAGATAAGCAAAAACATCAGTTAATCATTCAATTCCTTAGACTTTAAACCCCTTTAAAATATAAATATAAATAGAATTCTTTTTTGGAAAATAAGTTATATTTTCTAAAATTTATTTTCACTCTTTTTCAGGACAAAAGAGAAGAGATGACAGTCCTATTCAACTGAGAAAAATTGCCAACCATTTTAGAGGTCTACCCAAAAATCGAAGAATTTTCTCACAATTCTTGTGTCTCTCGTGTCTACAAAAAAAATACTGATTTGATTGTCTGAGTGAAAAAAATAGTTATATTTATTAATTGAAAATCGACGCACATCTGAGTGTTAGTGACAGAGATTATGAGGTCAGACCACACCAGCAAACAGTAGGGGTTGTCATATTTCTCCCAAAGAAGACGCACAATGATTATAATGAAGGTTCTGTTTGGGCACAGAATGAGAATCAAAGGCAGAGACGCTGTGAGTGAGAAAAATAATGACTACCGACCGTTAAGTGCGGTCCAAATGTGCGGACAATAGAGAAGTGGAAACAGAAATTAATATCCGATATAATAAACAATAGATAGATATCACTGAAGAAGAAAATTGTTATCATTTGAGAAATTGGATTGTCTTTAGACGCAGATAATTGTTTGCTATCGACCACTGCTGTCCCTTTTGTTGGAGTTTTGTGTGCTCTTTCACAGTTTTATGAAAATTAAATATTGATCTTGAAAATTGAAAATCAATTAAAGAGAATAAATTGAATGACAATTAGAGACTAAATTTAGTGTAATTTAATGTAATTCAATTCTCATCAATATATCATACATCTCAATGGAAGCGCGAATCAATTGCTTATATTAATTTTTTTATTATTTGAGCAAGGCAAAAAATCATATTCACAATTAATTTAATTGAATTTATTTTGATTTTCTGCTCAAAAGAAATGAATTCACAAAAGATTGAGATTATTCGCCCCGAGAACTGTTATGTGTCAGAAGAGGAAAGCCATATCTCTCTGGAAAATGAGTGCTATTATTACGGTTACATATCCCGTGAGACCGCGGAATGGCTTCTCTGGGAAGAGGGGTGTAATGATGGCCTCTATTTGTTGCGCAACTCAGGCAATGATTACGTCCTATCCCTCTGTCATCAGAAAAGGTATTCATTTGAGACATATAATCAATTAATGTTATCCATTAAGTTTAACAATCAAATAATTCTTGGCACATCTTATTTATCATTCAACATGATATTTTAAATATCACAGAAATAAACAAAATAAATTGTCCATTCTAATTCTGAACAGTGTTCTTCATTATCGAATATCAAAATTGAAATCAGGCGAATATTTTCTCCAAGGACTGCCACAAAATAAGTTTGGTTCTGTTATGTCACTAATTGCTTGCTGTAATGGACTCGTATGCAAGCCTTCGCGTCCAATGCAGGCTTCTGTCGGCCAGTGTCTGCCACCCACTCATTGGGGCCTAACTATAGAGAAAGTACGCGATTATATCCTACAGAGAGCGGAGGAATGGGGTCTGACTGCGCCGCAGCTCAATATACAGTTGGACAGCGACCTTCACTGGACAGGCATCGCATCACCCGTTTTAAAGTGTTTAGTTGTGTCAACTCTCCACGAGATACAGCCCTGGTTTCACGAAAGGCTTTCTAGAATAGAGGCCGAACGGCGAATACAAATCAGTGGCCATAAAGACGGAAAGTTTTTGTAAGTTTTCTTATTTTCAAATTTTATTTATCAGTTTTTTAATTATTTTTTTTTAATTTTATTGTAAAAAACAAAATAAAAGAGTCAGAGATAGAGACGACTCCTCGTATGCGATATGTCTATCATTCGAGTCAACGGCAAAACACTATCGAATAGATATACTCCCGTCGGGAAACTTCTGCATTCAAGACGGGCCACAATTTCAGTCCATTATCGCAGTGAGTATAATGCATCATGCTCAATATAGCCATACATCAGCAAAATTTAATTATATTGCAGACAAATATGATTTCCAAAAACAGTTGAATTCTGGGAAACATGAATTTTCTGGGGATTGGATAATAACTATATATAAGTTTTTACTCTTTTTTGTTTCACTCATTTCTTCTCTAAATTGATAGACATTAATAAAAATCTGTGACTCCATTAGAGACAGTGATTAGTAGTTAGTGTCAGAAGAAAAAACGGAAATTACATCAAATAAATCATTTGAGAAAAATAATTGACAAAAATCTGATGAAAAACGGAACGGAGAAAAAAATTATTAAACGGCTTTCAGTAGTAAAACAATAGTAATAATAGTATTGGAAATAATTAGTGCCCTTTCGATCTGAGCCGAGACGGCTGACCCCAACTCACATATGATTAACAATTTTTTATGTCATATGAGATAAACGAGCAGAAACTAAGTATTTCCATTAGCAAGGGATGTTCAATCAAGCTCAAATTGTGATTAAATAGCCTTCAAAAAATCAAATTCATTTCCTTTAAAAATCAAAAAGTAATGAGTTTTAAGTCAATCCCATATTATTAAAAACGATTGAATACCAGTAAATGATAGCATAGAATAAATGTATCGATAGTTTTGCGAGAGAATGTGTGTCCGGACACGACTGACAACAAATATTTTCTCATATCATATAAAAAAGGATTTCATTTTTGGGATTATAAGCGATAGTGATATGAGAGGAGAAAATTGTCTGATTTTTTTCAGTTATTAATGTCATTAATTCTGAGAAGACTTACGGCTTATTACTATTTATTGTTCCGATCGATGGACCAGTTTTTTAGAGACACAACGAATTTAAGTCAACCGTAAAAATAGTCATAAATCCAAATGTGTTTTTTGTTTCACCCGACATACAGCACAGGGCACAGCACATGATAACAAAAGAGAAAAACATATTTTGACATAACTTTGAGACAGACTCTTACAGTAAAGTCATTTCTATCCATTAGTTTTAGTCGATATCTGAAGAACTAAATTGAAGTATAGCTCAGAATATTAAGAAATAGATGTAAAACTCGTGACAGTTATTAAACAAATTTGTTTTTTCTTTTGCTTTCTTATGCTATGCTTCAATAGTCAGGAACGGGTAGTATTCCCCTCTCTATGTGTGTAATCAATTAGATTGTTTAGAACAACTGAGCATGGTAAAGTAAATTTAATTAAATTTAATACTTATACTTTGTTTTAATTTTTTGAACTTATTTTTCATTGAGAATAGTCTAATCAATTTTAAAATCGACAAATTTCTCCATTTATTTGTTTTAATTTCAAACAATTTTTTTCTTTGGTTAAAATGAAGAGAGGATTTCCTTTCTTTGTCTTTGAATTAATTGATTGAATACCAAGTTTTCAGTGGAATGTAGTCTAAGGAATGTTTTTGAGATGTCTTTTAACTGAGTTTTTAAAAGAGACGACAAATCTATTTGACTATAAATAACAGGAATTACTCCAAAAATTCTGTTCACGAAAAGAGTCCTAAAATTCCTTTACTTTTCTTCTCTTGACGTCAAAAGTCTTTTTAATTAAGTTATCTTTAATTGTAATAAATTATTCATTCGTTTTATTTCTGCTCTGATTATATAACATTCGGGCAAATATTTGCAGACAAATGGGGAATAGCCCAGGTAGAACTTTCTTCATTTACCAGTAAACCAACTTGGTTGCTTGCAAATCGATTGGGAAAAAAACAGTTTTTAATTAGTTAGCGATTAGAGTAACGTAATGGCGTTCCCTATGATTTTGTCGATACTTTTAGACGAAACTGTTTTCGCACAAAAGTTGATTGCTTAGATTTTTTTGCCGGATGACATGTCAGGGATAGGGGGAAGGGTTGCTGTGTGCCAAAGGGAACTGCCATTAGCAGACACAATTTATATAATGATTAACGAGCTATCAATAGCTGTGACAATGAGTTTCTATTCCGTAAAAAAAACTTAATTCTGTGCTAAAAGTGACACAAAGTTCAGCTCATATATCAAAGGCACAGAAAATGGAAGTCGTGTTATTGAAAGCTTCTTATGCCAGACTAGCTTGGTAATTTTTGCTAATGAAGTTTATTTTTAGGTCAAAACACCGTTGAATTGAAAAGTACTTGCGATTAAAAGTTTGCTAATTGTTTCTGATAATTGAAAAATCATTTAGAAAGCCATTCAGTCTCCAACTTATTCTCTTTGAAAGCATTTTCAAAATTAATTACAACTCTTTCTGTTTTAGAGTGAAGAGTGAAAAGTGAAAAGAGAGATGTAGTCCTTCTTTCATATTCTGAGTGACACATAAATTATATTCTCATTTAATTCATAACATTTTCATTCAATGTTTTTTCAGTTTTTTTTTAAAAAAGAGTAAAACATTTTTTGACACATTTTTCTCTCAAAACGACTCGTTATTATTCGTGATCTCTATATCGAAAGCATTGATAAAACAATTTTCAATTCATTCTGAGAGCTGTCACACAAAGTAATGCATGAATTAGTTTTTCTGTAGTCATTCCCTTCTAATACAAAAGCAATGAATAGGTTTCTGTAGTTTTTCTTCTCCCTATTCAATACTTTTCTATAGTTTAGTCTAATTTTATCTGAAAAACTTATCCGGTTTACTGAATCTATTCATCTTTATTTGAACATGATAACTGAGACTTGATAAATTGGAAATAATTTTTTTAGAAAATATGTGTAACTAAATAATTATTAATATAAAATTCAAATCTTTTTGAAATAGTTGGTCAGTCATTACACGATCTGGTCATCGGGTCTATACTGCGCCCTATCCGAGCCCTGTCGCAGACCACAGGCTCTAATAAAAGACTTCGTCCAACAATCGGATCAGACGTTTAAAACCACTGGTCGTCAGAGAATCAGGAGTTTATCGATGGAGAGGACCCGGAATGCCCTGAATAGGACAGTGAGGGCGACGACACCCACTAATATCAGAATCAAGGAATGGTTCGCAACAATCAATCATAAGTTCAATCGGATTAAGAAACAAACCCAAGAAGTTCTCCAAAACAACAGACATCACCCCCTCATACAAGACCATTACGATTATTCAGGTCAGTTTTTACAGCTAAATAAGCAAGATCAACTGTAGTGTTATTTTGATTCATTGTTTTCATTGTAATAAATCATAACAAAAGTTGAATTTCAATAAGAGATAAATTCCTCCCGAAAGACGACTTTTCAGCAAAACAGGGAAAACCTTTGGTTCATACGTTTGTCAATTGATTTGAACCTTTCCTTTGATTGAATAAAAGGCCACATAAAAGAAAAGTCAGTTTTTCTTTTGACTTAAATAAAAGTAATTTTTTGTTTTGATTCAATCAATTTAGTGAATGACTGTACAAAACAAATCACATTTTAGTCATCGATAGGTCTGAACAGGACTTTATGTCCGAACCAAAGGCTTTATTTGTCTAAAGTTTTACTGAATAGATATCCTATCCATCAGTTGAGGATTATTTTCGCTCAAATACAAAGAGTGGGATATATTTGTGTCGAACACAAAGTTCTTCTGCAGAGAAAAAAGACTAAGAGATTGCATATAAGAGTTGTCTTCGCATTTATCCGTCAATTAGTGTTTGCAGTCATTAAATGATTATCAAATAGTTATCTCTGATTACAGTTTAATTTGATGTGACTTTTGGACAGCCATTCAAATAGTATTTATAGGGATTTCAGTTCAAAAAACTGAAGCAAAAGAACAGAATAATTAGCATTCATTACGCAAAAGGAAAGATACTGTGAATTCAATTTAAATAATCTTGCAATAAATTTACTGTTCGTTTGTATTCATTACAATTTAAATTTCTCTATTATTAACATAAGATTGTCAAGCTAGATCATGCATGTAGAATTTCGGCTCTAGGTATTTTAGTCATACCAGAGCCCTTTATTATGCAAATCGAATATAAAAATTGATTATTGATTATCCATTACCTTTTAGGTGATATATCATCTCTTCTAACGCTCCGTAGGCACCAGTGCTGTCAACAGTCATCAAACCAAAGGCTGTCTAACAATCTTATCGGTCGGTCACACGAAGAGCCGGTCTTCGGTTCGGGAAATATATTCGACTTAAATAACGATTGTTTGCCACAAAAGACATCACACATAAGACACACCCAAAACACTAATAATAGTAATCATATTAGCGATCAGTCCATCGATTTTCTTCATAAAAGTCATCAAAGGCTCGTCAGGAGTTCGTCCATCGACACAATTCAGGTAAAAATTCAATTAAACTATCAATAAATTATGCTTGCACGTTGCTGCCTACACTGAATCATCCACATGTCACTGGTTTTTGTATTTTTAGTCATTAGACACTTTGTGAACGACTGACGCCTTTCTATAATGAAGTTCATATTCAAAACATGTATTCAATTGTTTTCTGACTATTGAATGAGAAATTAGTTTTTTTAGACTCTCTTATGAATTGATAGAAAAACATATATTTCTTTGCATTCGTTTCAAGACATCCAAAAGTTTAATCAAAAACAATAACTCTTATAAAATGGCCATTCATTACAACATTTATATCATCCCTTAATAAAATGGTATTTTAGACAAAAATAAATATATATTTGTTTGAAGAATAGATTTTCAGACCTTTTCTTTCCGATGGGTTTATACTTTGGGAACAAATGTTACTCCAAAACGAAACTCGAGTCACGAAATCCCAAAAGTCTTTTGAGTCAATGATTTTGGTTTGAGTTTCAAATACAGAGCTTTTGATGTAAATTATGTTCTGAAGTGCTCTTCAGAGGATACCAACAGCACAACAAAAGGCACATAAGATTTAAATCTGTTTTTCACCATTTCTGTTGTGAATTTCATATTACTCTTGGAAAATAAGAAACGAAAATAAATTTCTGGTTTTTTATTCAACATTTCTCTTCCATTCACAATATTCAGGGATTTATTTCTTATTTTGCAAAATCTGTTTCGTAATGTTCTTTCAATTTGTTTCTAAGGATTTTATATTTTATTTATTTATTCTTTTTGTTATATCAATCAAAATAATTGAGGATTTCATAGAATAATATTATTATATTCTAAAATGTCCCAGATGAATATTTAAATAGATCATTTTAATTGATCGCTGGAGTGAAAAATATTTAATTTTGATTATATTTCAAACTTAATAGAGTAATCAAATTTAAAAATTTATTTAACAAAATTTGCTCTAGGTTGTATTTTTAAAATATCATAAAACATGTATTTTGTTAAGATTTCATCTGATTTGAAATTTTACTTATATTTTACGAAATCTTTTCCCACTATTTATAGGCCTTAATAAGTGAACCCTCCATCGAAACTATTCATATAATGCATTCCATTCAACAACCGCTCACACCTCCAGTGCCGGCCCCCAGGAAGACAGTACAGAGACCAACGAATAGCTCAGTAGCCAAAGTGTATGTCAATCAGGATGTACTTCAAAGGACACAATCTCTGGACTGCAGTCATTGCTCTCATTGTAGCGAATGTTTAATAGATTTGAATCAATCGACAGACGATTTCGACCAACTCTTAGATCACTTCCACAAATGTCTTCAGCCGAGGAACAGTAGTGACGACCAGAACCGCAATAAACAGTTTGATAGGAAAACAAGTTTACAATCGATGAGCGGACAGTCCGTCGATTTATTAACTGGAAATGACACGAGTAAACTGAAGGCTACCAGTCCTCTGACGGCCAATACTTGTGCACAAGAGTTGGCAGAAATATTCTCAAATCCATTAATCGATGGCAAAGATCTGAATCAATCAATTAGTTGTGATTTATTGTCCGATAAGAATACCAATAGTTTATCATCTGTTGGGCTCAAGACTATCAGCACTGAGAAGAGCGCCGGCAGTAGCGATAGCAACACCACTGCTGCTGAAAAGAGGACAGACAGTACAGCCACTGATCCGATAGTAATCAATAGGAGTACTGATAATAAAATTTGTGATCAGAGGAACGATACCATCACTAATGATATGACAATAGAGCCAAACATTTCCTCAAATATTGATTTGTTGAAAGAATTTGATATTTGTTTCAATAATTCTGATAACAATCAAAACAATAATATAGTGACGGATAGCACTGCCCTCTCATCTAACGGCACATATGAGTCGTATGACTCCATCGAACTACAGGACGAGTCCATTGTTAAGAAAGCGTCCATAGGTGTGGCCGACCTCAACAATGCTGACAGTATCAGCAGCACGTCTTCAATTCCCATCAAACAATATGACCTAAGTATGAGACGACTGTCCATTTTTTGAATCATGTTTTTCATTCTATTTCTATTGACAACAGTTTGTTTATCTGAAGAGCCGGAGGAAGTGCTCCAATCCCTGTCCAAATGCAAGAGAGGACCTCTTTGTCTGGACTCGAAGTGCATAACAATAAAGAGACGGATAGGGAACGGCTATTTCGGGGACGTTTACTTGGCTACCATTCCCTGTACCACAAGCTCTGCTGTAATTCAATTGGCCGTAAAAATGCTTAAAACTAATGCCTCTCAACAGCAAAAGGTATTGACAAAATTCAAATTGATCTTGTTCGATCAAAAATTAATTTTAAATTTCAAACCAGGCTGATTTCCTGAGAGAGGCACAGGTAATGTCCAAATTAATGCACAAACACATCGTCCGTCTGATAGGCGTGTGTTGTGGCGATCCGTTTATGCTGTGTATGGAATTGGCGCCATTAGGACCACTCAATAGATACCTGGCACTTGACGCGGGTCATCATATGACAACCGATCAGCTCCTGGTTCTTATGCTTCAAGTGGCCAAAGCAATGAACTACTTGAGCAGCCAGTACTTTGTGCACAGAGACCTTGCGGCCAGAAATGTGCTCTTGGTTAATGAGCAGTTGGCAAAGGTCAGCGACTTCGGAATGTCCAGAGCTGTCGAACCCAAACACGACTACTATAGAGCGACCCGAGCCTCGAAATGGCCCCTCAAATGGTATGCACCCGAATGTATATACTATTATAAGTTCACACACAAGAGCGACGTCTGGAGCTATGGGATCACCCTCTGGGAGGTCATGGCTAGGGGTCAAATGCCATACCAGGTATTTAAAAATCTCAAATTAACTTGATTGTTAAATTTTAAATTTTTCAGGGTATGGACGGACAGGATATACTCAGGACTATTAAGGACAACAAACGGCTGACCAAACCGGACAACTGTCCCGTCATTATATACCAACTAATGTGGAATTGTTGGCAATTCAAACCTGAGGACAGGCCTACGTTCCAACAGATATGCGATAGATTAGAAAGTTACCTAGCTGGCGCACAGGGCGCCCCAGTTAAACATTGATTGTTAGATCGTTTAGATTAGATTGTTCAAATTATAACCTAGCTCACACTTTAAATGTATATATGTATTGGAATATTATATATACATAGAAATATATTATTGTTTTTTGTTATAAAAAAAATATTTTTGTAATAAAATAACCGAATTATCAATCGATTAAAAATTGATTTTGGACCTCGATTCTTGATATGTGTGCTTTTACCTTGCTCATCTTTGAAAAAAACGTTGAGGAAAAGGTCAATTGATCGACGATTTCGTGTCGAGTGTCTGTGGGAACGAGAAATACATTCATTAATTCAAATATACTTTTCTTTAAGTGTTATTTGTATTACTTGTGTTTATACCTCCAGACTATGACTTTCCTCGAAGCGATTCATGAGATACTTGTGCTCTCAACTGATCGCTAACTGATATTCATTGCTATTCATTGGATAATAAAAGTGTTTCGCAAAAAAGTATTCCCAAAACAAAAATAGCGGAAAAAGTAAACCAATTTTTCGTCAATTATTTACAACTCTTTATAATCATTGCGAGAGAGAGAGAGAGAGAGAGAGAGAGAGATGACTTTACTATCATTCCAAGCATTAATTGATTTTTCTGTTTAATAATTGATTGGAAAACTTCAATAAAATAATGATTTGATGTCATGTTTTTCGGAAAACGTTTTTTGTTAACAAAAAGTTAATTAATTAATAATTCATTTGAAACGATGGTATGATTTCCAATTATGAAACTGAATTTCACGCTTTGATTACTCAATAAATATTTAAAATCATAATTGAATTCATTATTGAGATCATAAAACGCTTAATGAGTTTTATAATTGAAATTGATGCACACCTTGGCCATCCCCCAGTTGTTAGTCAACTCTTTGATATCTCTTTTCAAGATAAGAGAAAAAAGTTTGAAATAATTTTTTTCATTACATTTTCACGATAGCTGTCATCTGAAGTAATGCATGAATTAGTTCTTACAATGAATTCTTCAAATGAAAGTAAAAAATGAAATTTTTTTTGTTTTTTTTTTCAACGAATACTGAATTTGGTTTCTCTTGACATCAATTCAGAGCAAAAACTTATCAAAACTTGTTTTTTACGATAAGATAAAGAAACACAATAATAAAAGAATATATTCTTTCAAACTCTTGATAAGAATTCTTAAGACAACCGAAAGTTTTTTTTTAAAAAATAAGAGTTTGAGATAAGAAGTTCTAAATTTGTTTAACATTTTGTTACTTTACTTCGAATCAAATACTGAAACAAAACGATTAGTCGAAAGGATTTTTGTGTCGCAAAAGTCTATAAAAATGTTTTGCTCCGAGTTATCCGTCAATTAATGTTTGAGCCGTCAGTTGATTAGCGAAGAGTCGGATGTGATTTAAAGTGACGTTTCGTTTTCGTCTTTACTTCACTACCGAAGAATTGATAAGAAAATCCAATTTCTGTCCATAAGTTCAGATGAAGTCTCAGATATGATAAGAGTCGAAAATAAATTACTTTAAATCAGAAGAAAAGTATTTTAAGTGATTTATGTTTCGAATTCAAACAAAAAACTATCTAGTTTAGAAACAATCAAGATTTATTGATAAATCGACTTTATAATAGATCTTATATTTTTTCCGAACATTGATTCAAAAATTTTATCAAAGGACAGTATCTCAGGACAGCACTCAGCCGTCCCTCGAATGCTCATCTTTTTTCTGGCCTCTGATCACGAGAGCGGTCCTTCCACTTGACTTGTGTTCTCATTTGTGGATCTGAAGTAATTTAAAAACTGATTATGCCACATTTTCTCTCCATTTTCTATTTATTTGTTAAAATATAAATGTTAAAAAAATGTTAACTTACACGTTAGACATTTATGATACTAAACTAATCGCGTAAGTCTCCTCTTATACCTGTCACTCACTTCTTTACTTGAGGGACAGGAGTTTGACTTAACCTCCGCCCATTTGGACAGACAGCTGTACACTGATTTCAATTTGAATGATGTCCGCTCACCTGTTGCCAAGTCATTAGTGTTGTTCGCTCGACACGAGTTCCACGAGCCCTCATTTTGTAGAAGTCTGTCCACAATAAAGGCAGAAAAACGCATACAAGTGATTATAAAAGGCGGACATTTCTTATATACCATTCCTCTCGTTATATACTAATTGATCGTTAGTTGAGATCAAAGTTTAGTCAAAAGAAGAGTTCATTTAAAGTCTTCATTGAATTATCGATTTCTTTTCAGTTCATCTAATGGTTAGTATTTCCAGCAAAAAAAATCAAAGGAACATGGTTAATTGATTCGAAAATATTAGTTCAATTAAAACAAACACAATATATGAATGATTTAAGAAACTAAATATAGATCGAGATTATTAATCCAGCATAAAAACATGAGAGTGGTGGCAAATAAGTGAATGAGTAAGTTTTTATAAAATTCAAATTCCATTTTATCAAAAATGTTCAAGTCTATAATTATATTGAATAGATCAATGAAGTGCAGAGAGCGAGCACCGATTTTTCACCTTTAAATTGAATATGATAAAAGTATTTCTGATCTAGTTTCATATTTTTTAATGACTTTCAATTATTCTTTTTCCAAATTCAATAAAATACTAAATCAATTTTCAATAATAACAAATAAGTTACAATTTATAAACAAATTAAACCATAAAACGTTCGAAATAATTAATCTTGCTCTTTTTTATTACCAAATCTCATTGCGAATGTCTCTAATGCAAAGAGAAGTAAGCCTTTCCCCATATAAGCTGAGAATAGGAGTGAAAAAGTCTAATTACTTGTGTTTCTCACATACTATTGGAAACACTGAAAAAAGTCATTTGATTTGATTGCGAGAAACACTTCCTCTGACTCTCAGTCGAGGAAAACAAATGACAAACACTTTTCATTCCATTTGTTTCCTTTCATTCCTTACATTCAGTCGTCTATTGATTGCACTGAAAAAACACTCTATTTTTCTCTCACTTTTGACCACATTTTTAAGACAAGACCTCTATTTGTCTGTCGTTCCGATAAATGCTTTTTCTTTGTTTTTCTTTTTCAGTGCTATTAAACTGAGACTGTTTTTCGGAGAAGAGAGAGAGAGAGAGAGAGAGAGAGAGAGAGAGAGAGAGAGAGAACCAGTACTAAGACAGAGAAAATCTGTCATTTCGTTGAGTATTTTCAATATAAAAGTTTCAGTTTAGAGAAAAATCCTATTCATTTGAAAGCCACGACACTTTTCAATTTATAAAATGGCCCTTTTTGATAGATATCAGTTCTTGTTTTACAATTCCATTATCATAAAACAGTACCATGTTTCAATTTTTCAAACATTGATTGGATTTGACCAAAAAGAAATCGAAAAACTTCAAACAAATGATCTAGTAAATTTGAATACATTTGAATTTCACTGAACCGGCTTGATTATCGGCAGGGCTTGACCGTCCCCTTTAGACTTCTCATTTTAAAAGTTAACTCGATATCCGTGTTTGAAAAGCCGTAACCATTTTCTACTGTTCATTGAAAATATTGTTTGTGAGTAAAAAATTGATTCAATTGTTGTTAACTAAACGGAAGCGAAACTTATTTTCTTTGACAATAGATTTCTGAAGAATGAGATAAGAAAAAGAAAGTGAAGCCATTCCTTAGGAAAGGCAGACCTAAAGAAGAAAAAATATTTTTAGACATTCGATGAGAGAATTCCAGAGATTTATTTCCAACTATTTATATAACATTTTCTTATTCTTTATATATATTTGGCTTTTATATATACACTACTCTTTCCTTTTCTATACGTTTTATTCTGTATATAATTCTATAGAATATTTGATTTTCTGAACGAATTGTCGAAATTGAATCAAATGGTGAGAACGAAGTGAAGTATACCCTCAGGACTGATGTCTTTCAGACGCAGAGTATGAGCCGACCGTTAAATACAGTACTCCTTAGAGTAAAAAATGTATATATGATTGTTAACTGGAAAAAACTTTTCATTATTTCTAATTCTAAGATGTGTTACAAAATTTATTTTCACCGACAATTGAATATAGAATTGTGTCATTCAATTAACAAATTGATAAGACATCAGCATGGTCAACTGGAAAATTCACAACAAAATCGAAATGTTTTTACTCCTTTTACTGAAAATGCGTATAGATTTATAAGTTTTCAAGGTTTGGCTTTAAATAAAAATTGCTTCGCATTTGCAAGCTAATTAGATTTCCAGGATAAATAAAATTCCATTTTTGCCATGATGGGCCACTGTTCCAGCCCATAATTGCCGAGATTATTCATACCGGGATCATCAAATTGATCTTTATAACAGTAAAATAAATAAAAATAACCTCAGTAACATTTGAATAATTTCAATAAAGCAGATAATAAATTTGAATAAAACTCAACGAAAAATTTTCAAATTCTAGAGTTTAGATAACCTTACACATTGAATAACCATTACTTCCCTCAAATGTTACCACAAACCCTAAGATTGACTACAAAATAAAGCTTGCTATTCGAATAAATGTCTCGTTAACTTTTTTTCTATCAAATACCCGGAATTATATGGGATTTTATATAGATATAGGATTCTATATTGTCTGCAAATTGTAGTCAATTAAAGTCATTATTAGTCCGACAAATGTTTTTCTGTCTCTACTCTTAGAATGACTTCATTCGCATATAAAACAGATTTTTATTTATCTCAACTCAACTCAACTTAAGTCAAATGGTCTACATTTCAAATGATATGTGTTTTCCTCTCCACACACAACACACACGAAACGAATCGGTAGAGGGAATGGTATTCCTGTGTTAGATGTCATTGAATACAATCATTGAGAATAAAAGGCACACAAAATGTGATCAAAATCACAAATGAGTTGAAAAAATCAGTTCTTCTGGTGTTTGCCTACAGTTTAAGCCATTGAACGACTCAACTGAATGGACAAACATTTTAATGGTCTTACAGTCGGTGTGTTTGCATAGCTTTATTTGAGGTCAAAAATATTTCAACAACAAAAAAATTAATGGTTTCCTTAGTATTCCTTAACCATGACATTGGAATAACCAAGCTGTAAATTTTTAAGAATCAAAAATCTGCATAGATGAATTACATCTAATATTTAATAGAAATTGCATTTTTGACAATTTTTAAAATAGTTTTTTTTGACATTATTCTAATTACCCGATCAGATGTCACTCACAACATACACCTTCTTTCAGATCACAATCCCATCACTCTAACGTGATATTCACCTATTTCTAATAATAATAAAATTGCGATTCACATATCATTTAAAAGATGAGATATGGTCAATAATATATGTACAAAAAAATTATTGGAAAATGATCAAGACAATTGAAAAATATGCGAATAAAATCAGATGATTTTCTATGTGCTAATGTTAATTGTATAAACATAGTGACAAAACA
>JAQIXV010000442.1:0-35613 GCA_034700625.1 Tectocepheus velatus | reverse complement strand
GGAATCTGTATGGAGCGACACTCTCTTTATTATCAATAATGGGGGGGGGGTCAGATTTTGGGAGGGGGGGAGCGACAAAGCCATTTTGATAAAAGACGCCATAAAATAAAATTAAAATTTTTCATTTGAGAACAAAAGTTTGCCCTGTTCAAACTGATAAAATTTCGTTATTAACTTGTTTGAATAAATTCTGAATTTTAAATTTCGCATGATTATTCAAACGAAAAACAAGAAACAATGATATTGTTGATTTATGTCATTCAATTAAATTTAATCAGGAAAATCTGGGTAAACGATATTTTCAAATAAAAAAATTTAACAAAAAACTTCCAAAAATATCAAACTTTTGAAAAAGTATATAAATTATGAGATATTCGGACACAAAATTGATTCTAAAATTCAATCGACTTTTTAATTGGAAAATATTTTATAGAAAAAAATTATGAAACAAACGCTTTTCACTCTCCTCGTTGTAATTAGCATGGGTAACTTTGATTAACTTAATCTCACTTTAATTACGTCAAAGAATCAGAGGCCAGACCAGAGGGTACGACTCATAAGGGAAAAGATCATAAAGGAAAAGGGCAATCACCGAATGGCAAGGGATCCAACAATCATCATCATGGCAAAGGAAATAAGAAAGGAAAGCCTGGAGGAGGAACTAATCCTCATTATGAAGGATAACCTTGTTGAAATTTTTGTTTATTTTAATTGATTATTCTCAATAAAATATTCCGAGTCATGATCAAAATTAAAGTGATCTAAGTTTTTTATTTATTGAGAATATCTGTGTGAAAAAAATTTACAAGGTAAAACTTATAACAAACTGAATCAACTTCAAAAACGAAGGAAAATCAAATTTTATTGTAATAAGAATCAGTAATCCTTACAAAAGATAACATCTTTCAAAACAAAATCAAATTATTATTAAGAATCTGTTTGATTTCATTGAGAAAATGATCAAGCTAAAGTTTTCACGAATCTCTCAACAGACGCATTGGCCGCTAAGTGTCCGCCATCTGCGATAAGACATTCACCGGAGATGAACGCCGAGTCATTTGAGGCCAAAAAGAGTATGACTTTCGCGATGTCGTCCCCCTCTTCGACTCTACCCAAAGGCAAAGTTTTACCAAACATTTCAAAACCCCTTTGAATGACCGCTCGGTCTAAACCCATAAAATCAGGCGCATTGATCCTGATTATACCTGAGCTGTATTTAAATAAAAGATCAAACAAAATAATGAGTTGAGAATTAATTTTTCAAAACAATTTACTCGATAGCATTCACACGAATTCCTTTGGGTCCGAGTTCTGCGGCCATACATTTGGTGAACATATCCAGTCCTGCTTTAGTCACGTTGTAGGGTGACATTGATTTACCCTGGATAAAAAGAAAATATAGTTAGTTAAATAAATTTTTGCAAGATCATAATTACACTTCTGAGCGCTGATATGCTCGAAATGTTGACAATATTTCCTTTAGTTTTCTCCAAATGGGGAACAGATAAGTGAGTCAACAGAACCACTGAATTCAGATTCAATTCCAATAGACTCTTATACTGTTGATAAAAGTCGGGAGCAGTTATGCTGACCAAACCCGGGGCTCCGGCGTTGTTCACAAGAATATCCAATCTTTCAAAGGTTTTAACTGTTGTGTTGATCAGTCGTTTGAGGTCTTCCTCTTTGGTGACGTCTGCGACCACTTCCAAGACCTTTGACTCTTCACCGGACACTTGACGGCACTGTTTGGCCACTTCTGAGATTTTGTCGGCCTTTCGACCGGTGACCACAACACTGGCGCCCGATTTAGCGAACATAATGGCAGCGGCCGCACCGATACCTGAACTGCTGCCTGTGATTAGGGCTACCTTTCCCTCGAAGTTGTATTTGACGGACATTTTGTTTGCGATTAAAGTGAAATAATTTATCAAAAAATTATTTTTGTTTGAAATCAAAGAGAATTTCAATTAAAATATTTTACTTCCATATCATTAAAAGTATTATAAAATTGATTAAAAACTAAATGTTTTCAATACCATATGGTTTATTGGAATTTGAAACATGCAAAAATAAAAATAAAATACTTATTTAATTTAACTCTTATTAAAACTTGATAACTTTTAAAAAACTTTAAGAACATTTATTCTATGATCCAGCTAGATAACTTTTTGAAGGCTATGCAAAGGACAAATTAGCTGCAATTTTCGAAGCTATTAGTCGTTTTAAGACAATTCAATCAATAGATTTCAAAGACCTAGGTATAATTGAAATCCCTTCTAACGCATTCAGATCATTGAGTGGACATCAGAACAGTTTAGAAGTTTTGAAAATTCAATCTTGCTCAATTAAGAAAATAGGATCAGGTGCTCAGATATAACTATTGAAAACTGCCTTAACTTGAAAACTATTCATAGGAAATTCCTATTAGGAATGCCTTCACTGAGACATTACTAGTTACAAAAAATTTGAACCTTTTATCAAATCCAAAACTATGTTCACCTGATAACTCAATTTTCGAAGTTTTCAGTCGATTCAAAGCTCTTCAAATACTAGCGATAAAATATGTGAACATCACTGACCAACACAACATTTGTTTATATAATTAATTTACAATTAATTTACAATTTATTGTAATTATAATTTATTTTATTTATTAATATAAAAACTCTAAACTTAACGAACAATCAATTATTTTATGCAATGCTGTGATTATTGGCAGAAGAGTTGATCTCATCATTAAAACTCATGACTGAGTCTCTCAGATTTGACTGACCATAGCTTATGAATGTGGATGAGTTACGGGTCGGCCTCCGTCTACTTATTATTGATACTAAAGGATTAGACCACCCGTAATGTCGATAAACCAAAACCAAAGATATCACAATAATTATCGATAGTATTGATAAGAATATAACCATGGGAATTATGAAAACATTTGGCCCTCTTCTGTGGTCCTCTCCATCCAAACTTGATTTTATGAAATATTTGTCATCTTTTTAAAAGAATATCAAAAATAATGATAGTTTTCAATCAAAAGACAATCAAATGTAACCAATTAAATGATACAATACCTGCACATATTGGTTCTTCAACACTCCATTGTCCATTTTGAGTGCAAACAGCAGTTCGAGGACCTATCATAATATGGACACCTTGATAAATATTTTCAGCAATGCACTTATATTTGACAATAGATCCCAAAACGGCCACCTCTTCGTTGTCTATAACTAAAGTGTTATAATATTTTCGTTGAAGTGATTGAGTTGTAGTTGAGTTGTCTCTCTTGATGTCACATAACTTATATAATTCGCATCTTGGAAATTGATCCTAGTCAAAAAAAATTGTTTAGAATTACATTTACAAAAGTCATAAACAAGTTTTTTGTTTATTTGCTAATAAATACCATCCAATCTCCAAATCTACTGCACCGAACGTATTCATTGCCAACTAATTTGTAGCCCCTTTTGCAGCCATACCTCACATAACCACTGCCTGGGTTTGAGATAAGCTCAGAATTGGGAACATTTTCGGGAACACCACAGTCTTCGGACGACTGGAAGAACATTATTCCACAAAATTTTATATCAGTTGAGTTGAAGTTTTCGTGAAATTGTTCCGGATTTATATGGATATTAATTGCACTGGTCTTCATCTCTTCATATTGACCAGGATACATCCTCATCAGCTGTTTTCGTTTGTTTGTATTGATCTGTTCGGAGTGGGGTTCAAGGCATTTGAATGAGACGAGAGTCAGTCCATCTTGGAATTTATCAAAAGCACCCGTTTCTATGATTTTAGTCACTTCGCACTCAGACTTTTGCTGACGATAATAGACATCAATGTCTGCAGTGATTGGTGAAGACCTTTCCAGTTGAGAAGCCCTCTTCACTTTGAACATCATGTCTTCCAATTCATGAAAAATATTCCTTGCTCCTAATCGGATCAAAAAATATGAAACTCTTGTTGGGACAGATAGAAAAACGTTCAAGGTTAGTTGAGAACCATTGATCAGTTTGAGAGTTAGACATTTGTTGTTATCTTTGATAAGAAATCAAACATTTGTTTAAAATTCAAATAATTATCATTAAATAAATCGATGGAAACCTCTTTCGTAGTAATTCCAGTAGCGGTCACTTGTGTTGAATGGAAGCGACTGATGGAGGAACTGATGCGGTGGGTCCGACCCTTTCTGGTATTGAACTTGCAGTGAAATAGCTCGGGTGACATCTGTGCCACCGACTGGTATATAGCATTTGCCGATGGGTCCAATCCATGAGCCATTGACACACGTTCTCGATTCAAAATCACTCGCCATATAAGTGAACTTTGAATCGCAATTATAAGTAATTACAGAACCGTTTGGATATTTTGGCATCAAATCAATCCTCTCTTTAATGTTAGCCATATATATGTTGAGCAAATCCGGATCATATGCATAGACTTTAGCGTATTTAGGTATAGCCGGCATATGACACTCGTCCACCCGGTGTTGGTGTTCGGCGCTTTAGAAAGTATTATAAACAAATGATAAATTCCAAATATACTAGCTTACATTTGTACTAGCTTTCAAAAATATATGTAAACAATAATATTCTCTACAACTTATTCTATGAAATTATTGTTAATTTGTTTTGTAATTACAATTTGGGTAAAAATGATTCGCCTTTCAGAATGTCTTCGTTGAGTTCAGCCATATATAATGTGAAGTCATTTTTATCTTAAATAAAAAACAAACAAGTTCAATTTAATTGATACAAAATAGATGACAATTCAAACCGAGACAGACGGGCTCCTCTCCACTCCAATTGCCATCAATTTGACAAAAACGTATGGAATCCCCGATAATTGTTTTATTCCAGGAATCGATTTGATTTTTATCTGGTTTAGGACACGAGAAGATGGCTTGAGTTGCGTTTATTGCGCTCACGTTTCCATCAAAACTGAATAGATTTTCATAATTGACTTGAAGGTTCAATTCTTTTAACCTTGTTGAATTAGTCAGAATACAAGATTTGTTGGGCAAACAGGTCGGGAAGGAATCCATCCATTTGTTGTTGACTCCGCATATAACAGTCTAACATTTACAAAACAAATTTATTGAATCTTGTAAATGAAATAATGAAAAATGTTACCGAATTTCCCTCCAAATAAAATCCCTGATCACACGTAAAACTATATCCAATAGGGAAAGGACTCCCACTAACAGTATCGAATACAGGACTATAATTAGCAAAGAGAGGTATGTCTGGTGAACCGCACGATCCACTTGTGTATGAACGGAACGGAATCGTTTCGGAGATATGAACCTCGCAAACAGTTAATTGATTTAATGCAAAATTAATTGTAATGTTTGTTATGGTCTCCGATCGCAATCCATTCAATGCTTCAGGATTTATATTAATGTTTTTGTATTTGAGTTCACAGAAAAACGTATATTTATATAATTTATGCGATATGTCGACCGTCTCTACCGGTTGGGGTACGCACTCCCGATACTGACTCACGTAAACACTTTTGATAACCGAATCGGTTTTGTTTAAATCAATTCTATTATCAATGTTTTGGTTGAAGACAACTATTTGGACGTAAAACACTTGACTGACCGTCCATTTGAAGATAACCCTCCACTCAATACTCGTAACGTTGGACTTGATTTTAGAGTTTATACATTCATTAGAGCTTTGCTCAGAATTGCCATAAAATGTCATCATTTGATATCTTTGTAAGTCTCGAAAATAATTGACATTATATAACATATTTCGCGAGATATATGTCTTGGTTATGGTGTGGTTCTTGAGGTCAACCATTTCTATCCTCTCTAATGAACGTCGAGGTATTTCGCGCACTCCAATCAAAATTGAGAAACATTTTCAGGTTTATTAAATGAACAAGGAGATATGATAAGATGATATGACTTACCACAATGTGGAATATCTCCTTTCCATTTACTCTGAGAACATTTTCTCCTATCGTTTCCAATCAAAATCATGTCATCGTATTCACAGTAATATTCGACGCTCTCGTCTTCATAATAGATATGAGTGAATGGTCTGACTTTGGTGTGGACGGGAATGGCTGGAAGACCGCAATCACATATCACTGTTAACAAATTTTCAAAAATAAATAATAATATTAATAAAAGAAATAGATTATATGTCGGACACATTTTTTTGGTTTTTCTAATTCAATTGATTCACTCAAATAACTACAAATATATTTCAATTCTATCATATTGTTTATCATCCAATATAAACATAAATTAACTAGATCTCTATTTTCTTTATTTGTACAGAACTGTTAATTATGAAAAAATCTGTTCAAATAAAAAGGGAATGCATTTGTAATTCAGTGTAATTCAAAACTATATCATCTATTCTGAACAATAGTAACAATAGAACTTCATGATTAGTGTACCATGGTCAAATAAGGTCTAATTATGTTATTTTTTCAGATGTCCCAGATGTTTTAACTAAAAGTACGGAATTACTGATAAAAATATTATTAATGAAATCAAATTTAAAATTTGATTTCCGACGACTACCCAAACCCTATGACTATACGACTGTTCAATCGATATCAGTAATTGTAATAACTATTGGCTGCAGAAAAATTCAACCTTGCTCAAAATGTATTCATCAACTCGAAATGCTCTAACGGGAAATACCTGAATGACCCTGCTAACTTAATTGACATCAAAACAATTTAATTATCAAATTATTTATTTTAAACCTGAATAACAAATAAAGTGATAAATTATTTCAAACAAAATACTTATAAAACATTTTATTCTAAATATAAATTAGATTAAGAGTAAGTAAAGTCATTGATGGCGTCAATCAATTTTTCCTGTTAAAAATAATTCCAATGTTTTGACCAGGCAATTTTTTGATCGCATCCAGTCTTTAAGATTACCAAGTACGGGTGGTTTGTCAAATAGAACCACATTACTCAGACTGGTTCAGACGTGCGACCTCTGCCTGAGTGGACCATCCGATGCCATACTTGCAAAACGTTGCGAAGTGTTCGCAAGTCAAGTCAAACAGATTGTAGTTAACTGTCCTGTCCTCAAATTCTTTCAAAATCGCCCGGACAATATTGTACTTTGGCAATTACTGGTGGTTTAGTTTCAATAGACGTTATCCCTTGACTTCCTGGTTATCAATAGTGTATCGATATTCCCCCGCAACTTGTTCTAGGACTCCCGTTTCAGTTGAGTGTTGGTTGAAAAATTGTTTACCAGATTAGTTATGTGATAACACCAGACATTTTTGTTCTTAATTGAGTCAACGATAGCCCAATGAGTGTAGCCTTTCCTAAAATTCTTGATTAGGTCACCTGGCTTCATTTCACAACCTTAATCAACACTGGAATGGGTTTCCAATTCAATGTATTATATGTGAAAAATGTTTGAATTATTACAAAAGTCTTGTAAGTCTTTAAATAAGCATTTTTTATCGCTCATTAAACCCATGGTAACAATTATTTCAATGTTTGACATTTAAACTTGAAACTTTTAGTTCTTATTTTGCGATAAGTAAAATAACAATAACAAGGATATAGATTAAGATGTTTATTTTTATTACAGTTTTTTGTTTTCAAATGTCAAAAATCAGATAATGTTTTAAACTTTAGAACATTTATTCTATGATCCATCTAGATAACTTTTTGAAGGCTATGCAAAGGGCAAATTAGCGGCAATATGTCCGCCATCTGATACAAGATTAGATCCGGTTATATAAGACGATTGTTTGGCCGCCAAAAACATTATGGCGTATGCGATGTCGTCCCCATCAGCGATATAACCCACCGGCAGTTTAGATGACATGTGATCGACATAAGAGTCCATCATTTTCTGGTCCATTCCCATCGCTATACCAAAATTAGTTTTAACAGCACCCGGACTATATCAACAAGAAAAAAATGAGTTTAAATTTTCTATAATTTTCAATTAATTAATTACTTGATGACATTAACTCGAATTCCTTTGGGTCCGAGTTCTGCAGCCATACATCTGGTGAACATATCCAGTCCTGCTTTGGCCACATTATAGGGAGCGAATGAATCACCCTGAGTGACAACGTGAACGCTCAAATTTATAACAGCTAATTCAAATTAACCATGTTCACTTACGGCCCTAAGTGCTGCTATACTCGAAATGTTGATAATATTTCCTTTAGTTTTCTCCAAATGAGTGACACATAAGTGAGTCAACAGAACCACTGAATTCAGATTCAATTCCATGACTTTCTGATAATTCTCGTAATAGTCTTTATCAGTGATGAGGGCTCTCACTGCAAACCCAGCGTTATTCACAAGAATATCAATTTTTCCGTAGGTTTTCATTGTTATGTCGACCAGTCGTCTGAGGTCTTCCTCTTTTGTGAGGTCTGCGACCACTTCAAGAGCTTTGGACTTATCGTGAGATACTTCGCGACACTTTTTGGACACTTCTATAACGTTTTTGGCGTTACGACCGGTCACCACAACATTGGCGCCGCATTTGGCAAACATAACGGCAGTGGCCGCTCCGATACCTGAACTACTACCTGTGATTAGGGCTACCTTTCCCTCAAAATCGAATTGAATTGACATTTTAAATACACTTTACCTGAAATCACTTAACACTTTATGTCTAATAGACTTATGTATTGAAAATAATATTTTACGAAAAGATTTTCTGATTTTATAGGAATTTCTTACACAATAAGTACTGAAATCAAGGCTAAGAAGAAGATACCCATTGAATCATAAGTGCTCTTCAAATATTTCTGTAAAGAATTGCTAGGTTACCTTTTATAGGTGACGTCATGTATCACCATCACAAGAATATCGATGTTTCTCAATTATCAACAAAATTCAATCAATAATAAAATGTTATCTAGCATTCATTCGTAAAGGAATAGCACAAAAGCACTTTAAGAATTCAATTGCTGTTATCTTCTCACATATTGACGCCCTTTTATTATTGATAAAATTTTGATGGTTGTGTTAATCTTGCTAGATTTTAGCTAGAACAGGTGTGGGTGAAACATGCTTTGAAATAGATCAATATTTTGTCTTTTTTTTAAATGATAAAATCTAAATTAATTATTTTATTTGATACAAGTTTATAAATGTTGGGCCATGCTCATTTTGCATTGTGAACAAATTGTTATAAAATTGCATGAAATAGCAACAAGCAATATTACCCAGCACATATTTCGATGCTTGTGCTAATTTGAAACTTATTTTCGCATAATAAATTTTATTTGAGTCTTTCTAAGAATTAATGTGATTTATTCAATAAATTGAACAAGATAGTTTTATTGAATAAATTATTCAAAGGTGACATTCGCTGCAAGAACTCCTCCATCCGAGATAAGACTTGATCCGGTTATATAAGACGACTGTTTGGACGCCAAAAACATAATAGCATATGCGATGTCGTCCCCGTCTGGCACGAAACCAACCGGTACTTTAGCCGCAAACTTATCCATATGCGAGTCCATAGTAGCCTTGTCCAGACCCATTGCACATCCAAAGTTTGTTTTAACTGCACCTGGACTATATAAGATAGTGAAAATAAAAACAAGATCATTTCAAAACAATTAATTACTTGATAACATTGACTCTAATTCCTTTGGCTCCAAGTTCTGCGGCCATACATCTGGTGAACATATCCAGTCCAGCTTTGGCCACGTTATAAGGATGGAAATTTTTGCTCTAGATAACGATAATACCACAAAATAATTTTATTCAAAGTAATCAATGACCAAGGTCACTTACACTTCTGAGTGCTGCTACACTGGAAATGTTGATAATATTTCCTTTAGTTTTCTCCAAATGAGGTACACATAAGTGAGTCATCAGAACCACTGAATTCAGATTCAATTCTTGAGCCCTTTTAAACTTTTGAAAATAGTCGGGGTCAGTAATACCACCAATCACACCAAACCCGGCGTTATTCACAAGAATATCGATCTTTCCATAGGTTTTGATAGTAGTGTCGACCAATCGCTTGACGTCTTCCTCTTTGGTGAGGTCTGCGACCACTTCGAGAGCCACTTCGCGACCGTGAGATACTTCGCGACACTTTTTGGCCACTTCTTTGACATTTTCGGCGTTACGACCGGTCACTACAACACTGGCTCCGGATTTGGCCAACAGTATTGCCGTCGACGCTCCGATACCAGAACTACTGCCTGTGATTAAGGCTACCTTTCCTTCGAAATCGAATTTAACTGACATTTTGTTAGCACTTAATCTGAAGTGAAATAACGCCTTATGTCTAATAGACTCCTATTTATTGTAAATTCTGTTGATATCGAAAATATCTGTTGTTTTATATGTATTTCTGTTTAGTCATAAAATGCACTGAATTCAAGGCTAAGGGGATAACAGTAATTGAATTGTCAGTACATTTGCACTTCTTATCGATAATTCAATAATTACTATGTTTATATGAATTATTTTCTTTATCTTGCTTGTCTTTTATTTTATTTGAAATACATTTTGGTGATTATTGTTTTATTCAATAATTTCTGGAAAATAATTATCTTTTTATCGAGGTGATATATGTACCTATATAATTTCCAACAAGCGTAATTTATCGATTTTGAATGATAAAAAAATATTTATAAATGATTCTAACTTAAACTAACCTTAAATGAATCAAAACAATTAATTAATTTGAATTTACCTCAACTATCAATAGATTCTGATAATCAAATATAAAACATTGAAACACTCAAATTGATCAAAAATGAATTGGAGACTCTAATGATTCATCAATTATTACTATTATCAATATATTTAAAGTCATAGAAATAGAGTTCTACACATATTTCATGTCATTTTCAATACAGTTCAATACAGTTTGACATTTGTTCAGATGAGAGGTTTGTTAAGCATTGAAAACGTTATGTTAGGTCTCATCAAATGCTTTCACTTAAGAAAACAGAAGTTTTCACTAAAGAGAGGGAGTCTTATATAATGGGATTCAAGAGCAGAGATGTTGGGACTCAAAAATACTTTATTAATCAGAGGTTTTCACTAATCATAGGGCTCGTAAAGCAGAGGTTTCACTGTAATATAATTTCCAATAAAAACTAATTTGATTGTTTGTATTTTAAATTATGATGTTTTTCCAGATTATTTAATTGACAAGTGGTGTAAACTTTATTGTTTTCCAATAAGAAACAATGCCAAAACCATCATGAACAAATGTCTCATGATGATGCAGATAGAGTCTGAACAAATAAGTTCTTTAATTGTTTACAATAATATGTGATAATTGAAATGCTTTCTCTGTATTGTAATCCTTTTTAAATAAAATTTTTAGCAAGATTAAATTATTAAAAATTGATATTCGCTGCGAGAACTCCACCATCTGAGACAAGACTGGATCCGGTTATATAAGACGACTGTTTGGCCGCCAAAAACAATACGGCGTATGCGATGTCATCCCCCTCTGCGATGTAACCCACCGGCACTTTGTATTCGATTTGACCCTGATACAACTCCATCGTTGCCTTATCTACACCCATAGCTACAACAAAGTTTGTTTTGACCGCACCCGGGCTACATCAAAAAGATAAATTTAATTGCAACATTATTTAGAAACAATCAATTACTTGATAACATTGACTCGAATTCCTTTTGATCCGAGTTCTGCGGCCATACATCTGGTGAACATATCCAGTCCTGCTTTGGCCACATTGTAGGGCGAGAATAGTTTAGTCTAGGTAATTAACAAATGCTAAGTCAATCTTGATAAATTGAAATCTAATGAACTATTACAGGTCTGAGCGATGCTATACTCGAAATGTTGATAATATTTCCTTTAGTTTTCTCCAAATGAGTGACACATAAGTGAGTCAACAGAACCACTGAATTCAGATTTAATTCCAATACTTTTCGATACTTTTCATAATAGTCTTTATTCTTAATATCGGCCCAAAACCCAATCCCAGCGTTATTTACAAGAATATCGATCTTTCCGTAGGTTTTGACAGTTATGTCGACCAGTCGTTTGAGGTCTTCCTCTTTGATAAGGTCTGCGACCACTTCCAGAGCTTTGGACTTATCGTGAGATACTTCGCGACACTTTTTGGCCACTTCTGAAATATTTTCGGCGTTACGACCGGTCACTACAACACTGGCTCCAGATTTGGCGAATAGTATGGCAGTCGACGCTCCGATACCTGAACTGCTACCTGTGATTAGGGCTACCTTTCCCTCGAAATCATATTTAACTGACATTTTTGTTGAACATATAGGGAAAGGACTGTACACTTGGTTAAAGTTATTGTTATTTTATATGAATTTATTTTTAACTCAAAATATACTCAAATCAAGGCTAAGGGGATATTACTCTTAAACCTAATGTACTGAGTTATCAAAATTGCTAGGTAATATTTTTATTGTGAATTGAAATTTAGATGAGATTGTAATCTTATCTTACAAGTCATATATTTTAGCTAGACAAAATCCTGATAAATGGGTTATTTTGTGTAAAAATTAATTAGTCAATTTTATTGAGATAATAAAACCAAGTTTATTCAGACATATACTAATGATGATGGTAAAAAAAAATTCCTATGATTTATTTGTCAAATGATCAATTTACAATTTAAAAAAGTTCCAAAATGATCATGAAGAAAAATCTAATGACAAGAGAAATATAACTTTAACAAGAAATACGGTCCTGGTTAAATAAATGTGATGATGAACCAAATAATTTGGTCCAAATGTACAAACATTTTCATAATTAGAATATTTTTGTATTCAATTATCGAAAGGTATATAAAGTCAACTGATTTTCAGTTTCAGACAACAGATTGAAACAAATCATCATTTCTTTGATAAATCAATTGATTCGATAATTTGATTGAAAAAATGTTGAAGAAAACTATTGTTATGCTTTTGGTTGTGATGGTCATCGTCGCTCTTGGTCAGTTTTCTTTGTAATTTAGTCCAAATATTATAATTTATCAAGAATATTTTCTATTATCTAATTAACTCATAGTGGAGTAATCCGCTGCTGATGATCCAGGGTCCAGTTCAGTAGGCAAAGGCAAAGGCAAAGGCAAAATGGGAAGGGGTGGTGGTAAAGGTGGTAAAGGAGGCAAAGGAGGAAATACTGGTACTGATGGTGGTGCTGGTGGCGATGCCGACCCACAATAATTTGTTCAAAAGATTGTCATTTTATTGATTTAATCAAATGTAAACTTGCTAAAATAGCTAAGATTGTAATTATTATAGCAACTAATTTGTGTCAATGAAATGATTGAATCTCGCAATTAAAATTTATTTGATTAATGTTAAATTTAGTTTCATATTGAATTTGGTAATTTTTACTTGTGATCAAGATCAAATTATTTGTCAAATCAATCAGACATTCCTCATAATTGAGGAAATATTTCAATTGATTCGAGTATTGAGTGGAAAATCGCATTCATTAGTGATTTTAAAATCAAAACTAACCCCTCATTAAAGTCAATCACCATTTGAATGACATTGAATTTTAAGGATTACTCGCTCGCAATAAATCGAATAATTGCCCGGGTAACATTCACAGTTAATTTTCTTATTCTATGTCTGTTCTTGATGCACCTATTTAAAATTGGGCGTGATCAATTTGAGATTTTCATTTGATAATTAACTAATATTTGGCGATAGCCCTGTGCTTGTTGTGAGTCATTCCTGACCCGAACAATGAAATGAAAAATGTATTTAATTACTCAGTTTTCGAATAAAAATTACGAAATTTTTTTTCAATTATAAGTTGTATTACAAATTAATTTTTTTTCTCGGATCTGAAGAACACATTATCTGCCATTGAAATCAATTAAAGGTTTTGTTTGATTTATATTCATTGGTATATTATGTTAAGGAAAAAAATGTTCCACAACAATTTATTAATACATGTGTTAGAAAAAAAAGTGTTACAAGCTTGTTCTATTGGTTGCATGTTCCTTTTTCGGGTTAAATTAACCGAATATTAAATAGATTTTCTCATTTTCGTCAAATAAATTACAAAATTATACAAAGATTTGAAATATTTTCGCAAAATTTCAGACTTTTTTCTTATCAAACATAACATCGTTTTCCTCATTCAAAAGGTGTTGGAGTGAAGAGAGGGATAGTGTTTGAGAGAGAGAGAGTGAGAGAGCACTGGATTTTGTTGCGGGTGAAGGCAATACCTGACACTTGATATGCCCTTGGACTATTTTTTGTAGTTTTTGTGTTAAACAATTGACTTAATTAAATGAGTTATGTCTACTAATTGCTGGGTATAAGTTCAACACATCTGAATCCTTTTACTAATGGAAATGACTTTTGATTACAATAATTAGTATAACATATGAATTGACTTCAAATGAATGCCTGAAACCAATTAAAGTCATTTAACTTTTGTTTTTATTTTTCTTTGAAATCACATTAAGTTTTATCAGATTTTCAAATAAATTGATATTTTCTTGAAATGAAATGTAAATAAAATTATACTTTATTTGGATTTTGAAGAAAAATTGTGTTTCAAACCAAAAATCTAAACTTCATTTTATAATAAATTTTTTTAAGGATATTTTTTTTCTTTCCATTTAATGTTTAGCTTTTAAATAATTAATTATGTGAAAAAAATAAGATGAACTTGCTAAATTTCCTCACTTTGATTATACGTTTTTTGAATGAATTAAAACTTTTAAACATTAAAACATTTGACCGAAAAATGCGAAACGTTTTAATCAAAATAACGTTAAATATCATACAAGCGGAGATGTGTTTCAATATGTTTGACACAAAAAGTTGAACATTACTGGTTATCAACACAATGATCTTGTAGCTTTTATTGAGTTGTTTTAACAATTGAGAGATTTTTATGATAGCTTTCAATGGTTTTCGCTTTTTATTTGAATGGATTTTCCTATAATTTTCTGAATTATAATAGAAATTGAAATAAGTTTTCTATCAATTTCTAAAAGTCTTGAAATTTTTCAATAATTTTCTTCTTCACTGAAGTTCTTATTCATTGCATTTAAAAGGTTTTCATCAGAAAAATTGAATTCAATTGAATCCTAAAAATTCAATTTATTTTCTGAATATTCATATAAACTGTTGAAACTGTTATCAACACAATAGTGAAAAATAAATTAATAATAATAGTTCTCTCGTTTCAACTTGATATGGAATTTGTTTGTTCTTGTTGATTTTATTACAAAGGTGAATTTGGGACAAATTTTAATTTAATAGCCTATCAATGATTTGACCCAAGCATTAAATATTTCATTTTTTTCTGTCCCTATATTCGCAAGACTTTGATTTAAATCCCATTTTAATGACAATCAAAACAAAGCAAATAACACAGAATTCCTCAAATCAATGGAAACCCTATATTTTTTTTTATTGCAATTCGTGCTTTCAATACAAACATTATTACCTATAGGGAAGGCTACCTAGATCGTTCAAGATTGTTTAGGTACATAGGCGATAAACATCCAGATAAGTCTTAGATAAACAGATAAACTCTTAATTGTTGTTTTCCTTTAATTGTTTTGAAACAATTTGTTGTGATCTTCGGTTCGTATTATCTTTGAAATCAATGTCTCGCAAAACCAAAGCCTTAATAATTGTTTATTAAATCAAAAATCAAATTAATTAAAGAAAAAATTATAGCTTTTGTGTGTATTTTAACCTTAATTTTTAATTAATTCAATTTTAAGCCCAAATTATTTCAATTCAAATGTCTCAACAATTTATTGGAAATAAAAATCAATTTGTTTTCTCTGATTATTGGGAGGTCTGGGAGTTCTGAAGGTATGAATGATTTCCTTCATTAGATCCTTAATTGATAACAATTTTAATGATTTTTGAGGTGAAAAAGTGTTTGACTTTCTATCGATTCAATGGTTTTATTATCAATTGAAATGATTTTTGCTTTGAATTTTCAAAAGAGTATTTCACAACATTTCATAACTTTTAGTCAATATTTTCAACACATTTTAGTTTTAAATACATAAAAAATAATTAATGAGAGGACTGTTGTCTCTCAACAGACTGTTAGGTCACATACAGATTCTCGTCTTACGTGATCTGTTGTCTGCCGTGCGTCATACCTGTGCAACTGGTCCTGTGTTATCTCTGTTTTGGGAAAAAACAATTTCATATTAAATATATTTAGTCTAAAACTGTATGTATTTAACCTTATTTGCAGTCTTTAAGCTAAAAATTTCATTTGATAAAAGTTTTTTGCTTTGCTTTCGGTTTCATGAAAACTGGATTTTTTGGGTATGTCTGAAATGTCTGACTCTTTTTGGTGTTAAAAATTAAAAAATTGATTAATAGTTTGAATCAATACTCCAGTGATTTAATCGATCTGTGACTTCAGAAACGGGTTTACATGTGTTTTCGGACTCAATATCAATGAATTATTTGCTCATCAATTGACTGAATAATTCATTCATTCATTCATTGAAATGACTTTTTGGGAATAATTTCAGTGATTTATAGATAAGATCTATGAAAATGTGTATTCATTTTAGTGGAAAAACTTTGAGTTTTTGGTTACCTTCGAGTGTATTAACCGATAAATTAAACAAAAAGTTAAGTAAAAATTTCAGTGCAAAAGACTTAACCAAAAACTTTGGGGAAAAGTTATCTGAAGTTTGAAATTATTGCCACGATTTTGCTGCAAACTATGGGGTTATGCCAATAATCTTGTGAAACCATTTTTTGATTTATGTTCAAATGTTATAAAAAAAATTGTTTAAAACCAATTGATAACGATTTTTGTGATAATTTTTGTTTGCATTGAAAATGTGTTTATAAAAAAAATATCAAACTTTTATTCAATTCTTTATAATAAACTTCTGATTTCATTGTGTTTTCCCTATTTTTATGAGCAAATGTTTACCTCAATGAACTTGCTCAAGTATTTCCCTGTCTAATAGAAATTACCTTGGTGTTAGCAGATCTTAATCTAAAGTCTGCTGGTTTGAAGTCATGATCAGATAATTCATACCTATCTTCCCATCGCTTTCCTGTGCTCTCAAGGATAGGACTCAAAGTGTTGTGCCGTTGTATACGTGTTGAGAAGGCTGTGAAACTGATGGATAGCACACATACTCTTTTCTCAGATAATGTGGTAGTTCTCCGGATTCTATATATTATTTGAAGTTTAGCAGTGGAGTGGCTCTCGATTCTCAACCCATCCCTTCAACACTTTACTTATTTTTTTGTATACAGAATAGAGTCAATAAAAGACAATTATTCTGTGCTTTACTGTTAACTCCATGAGAAGTGATTCAAAGACTTTGAAGAATTGTCTCAAATGTAAGTAAATTCAGATTTTATTAAAGTTTAAACTTTTTTGAAAAAAACTTTTTTATGTTAAATTTTTATTAATGTTTTGTGAAATTAGAACTCTTTTAACACTTATTTTATGTATTTTTTTTATTACGAGTTTTAATACGACTTGAACTGAAATAAATGTTTCAGATCATTTAATAATGTCAAGATGATTCAACATTTAAAAAGTTACTCGCAGCCATTTGCTAGCTACTTTATTTGTGCGACAATCTGTTCTATTTAATTTGGAAAATTTCTATCCAGGAAGATAATTTTTGGTTCAATCAGATATTGTTCTTGTTTATTTCGAAAAAAATGAAGGAAAATTTCCATTAAAATACTTGTTTTTCAGCCAAAAACTCACCCAATTTAGCTCTTGCTCTAAATCTTTATTATTTATTCGCATAAAATTGTTTTTATTATTCATTTAAATATTTTTTTACAGTTTTTCTGTTGTTTTTTGTAAATTTGAAAATTGAATTCGTGTTTTACCTCCGATTTTATTTTATGACCAGGATTAGCCTGATTCCCAATTAAACGTGATCTATGTGATAATAGCTTGATACATTGTTTTGATTGGATAATTGACTATCAATCCATTTATGTTTTCTTTTTAATACCAAACGATTCAATCAAATGATAGATAGTTTTTAAAAACAAATATTAATTTTTTTATTGTTTTTTAATTTTCATAAATTTTAAAATTTTTGATTAAAACCTTTAATAAAATTATCTGTAATTTTTTGGGCTAAGTATTTCAATTTTAGCTTGGTTCGTTATCAGATTTAGATGTCAGGCAAGTAATTGATCGCTTAAAGCTCAGTAACGGAATTATTGCCTAGTTAACATCAATAGAAAAAGGTTGTCCCCTCAGTCTAAAGGAGAGAAAACTTCCCAAACACGTGTCGATTGAGAAATTGTGTTACTATTTTGTTGACCAAAATTGTGACCCAATTCTCCTATAAAAATCTCGTTGAAAAATGGCTGTCCTCTTATGAAACGCTATTAAATACTATAAAATGCAATAAAACTATCAAATTATATAAGATTTTGAATTAAAGGTTTTGTTTCTTTTGTTTTCTGTTTTTGAAGTTTAATTACAAACAGTTTTTTGAATAATTTATAATTAAATAAAATTATAATTTTTTTCCTTCAATTTTTTTTCTGGCGCACAGCATAAAATCAAAGCACAGTGTGTGTGCACTCAGTTGGGTAACACTTTCTTGTAGAATATCTTTCACAATCAAGATCATTTTTCAATCTTGGTAATCTTTACGTGAATCAGCTATCAATCAAACAAATCGATTTTTTAGGATGACTGTCCTAGCATTTTTAATTAACTTGCTACTTGATTAACTATCTTTGTGATTGAAAGGGTTATTCATTGGATATTTTGATATATTTCGGTTCAATTTTATAATATTTTATGCTTGTACTAGGTCAATAATCTTGTCGAGTTCAAGGATTCTCAATTTGACACTTTGAATTTATTTTTCAATTGAAGTTTTTGAAGATGATCAGGATCAGTTTCAATTTCAAATCCGATTATGTTTTCATTTTGTTTTTTTTATTGATATTTCTCAGAATTCGTGACTCATTTTCCGAATAATTATCGGTTCTGTTGTTTGTTTGATAGACAGTTATGAAAGGCTCCGGGCGTCCACTTAATCGATTGAATTCACACTTAAAAAACATTTTGAAGTTTCAAATATACTTAAAGTCAATTGATTTGATTGTTATCATTTGGGAAAAGTTAATACCTTTTTAAAAGATTCCCTCAAAAAATGATCAGAATATTCAAAAAATTTTAATAACAAAGTATTTAAGCCTATTATCGGAAAGGTTATGCATTGCGAAAAGGTACTGGGATATGTATTGGGAAAAAACTCAAGAAAAAAACGTGAACAGCGTTTCGAAGATAATTTCGTTAAAGAGGGGAAAAGCCATAAAATATAATCCTTTTGAATAGAGAAACAATTCTTTGGCTGATGTGATAACCAACTGTAAACAATATAAAAAGTGCACAAAATACCCAGGGTTATTGATTACCTATTTAATGATAACGTCAATTAACGATCGATTCGTTGATTTTTTTGACAGATATTATGAATAATTCGTGAGTTGCGCCCAATAGTTCTCTCTCTCTCTCTCTCTCTCTCTCTCTCTCCAAATTACTTTTAAAAATTACTTTAAATTACTTTTGAAATAAACTGACATTTTTTCTTTTATAAAAAAAAAGACCCTGAATTGTAAAAAAAATAAACATTAAATTTAATGCTTTTTGGATACTATTTGTAGTCAAGTGTCGAATCATATATACATCAAATCGTTTTTTCTGGACTTTCTATAAGTTTTGTTTTATTTTTATTGAAATTTAGTTACATTTTTTCGATAAGAAATGTCCTTTTCTTCCAATTCGAGAAACATCAAGGTTAGTTATTCATAGTATGGCTGTAAGGGTTGTGGAATACCTCCAGGTTTGTGAGGGTCAGTCATTTGCGAAACTAAAAATCTATTAATCAATTAATGATTGAATGAAATCCTTGAATGATATCAACGGATCGACACATAAAAAAACTTGATCATATAACTCTGTTTGCCTATTTGTTACCAAACAATCAATTAATTATTTACTTAATTGATCAAGGCATAGCATCTTAGCTCCTTTACTCTAAGACAGTTTACGTCTATATGATTTACACAAGAATTTCCATCAATTATCTGATGACTACTTCTTCGATGATTGATGTCATGACTTGAAAGAGGATTTTTTATTTTCTATTGAAAACAATTTTCAAATTTTTAAAAATAATTGATTAAAAATTATAACAAAAGCTATTATTTTGATTAAACATTTGGAAAGCATTTAAATGATATTCATTTCAATTCATTTAATTTAATATTCATTTGAATTAAATGTTATTTTCTTTTGAATACAAAAACTAAGAAAAAGTTTTCCTCTTATTTCAAGTCTTGCCTTAAAAAACTGCGAAAATATTTAATAAATATATGTTTTGGAGGAAAACCAAAAAGAAAAATATTAACATGCAATTTACTTGAGACTTAATTATGTAAATTACCAAGATGTGATTTATAATTCTTTTAAAGATTCAATAGATTATTGTTTTCACAAAAAAAACTAACTTTCAATTCAGTTTCAAATCTTAGCCAAAAATTTTTTGTAATTAATTTGAAATTTTAATCATAGAATAAATTTCTATTTCATGAATAACCATTATTAATCAACCTAGTGCCTTTCTTTTTTTATGGGCCTAATTTATGCCTTGTTAACCAATTTTCAATTAACTAAATTTTAAAATATTCCTAAGATTTGTAGAATTGATAGTTAAGTTTACGAATGAAATTTGGAAATCAAATGTCTTATGACTTGTTCTAAAGTTAAGACATCATTATATAAGTCGTGTTTTAATTATTATTTACACAATTTTTGAGCACTTTTTGAGCACTTCTTTGAATACAAATCAGGAAAACAATTAGTCCTACAAAAAGTGATTCTCTCGTAAACAGGAATTCAATTTTTGTTTTTGATTCTTCAGGATAATTAATTAGAATTTATCATAAATAGTATTTCTCAAGGTAAATCTTAACTAGTAAATTATTATTTAATTAGAATGACAATGAAATACCTATTTCTACTTGCTAATGAATATATCTCATTAAAATATTCTGATCAAATTACAGTGGGAATTACCCTGTAGAAAGTCCCCGGAACTCTTTACGTGCATTTCGGAAGGAATTAGAGAGGGTTAAGGGGATTATAGCCTTCCGTCAATCATTTTCTGAGAAATTTCTCTTTTTTTGAATTTATTTTCCATTATTTGCAAAATGTTTTGGTATTTTTCTGATAAATAAATCGATTCGTGATAACAATTAAAGGTTTGTCCCTGAAATTAAATGTGACATGGACATTCCCAATCAATTAAATATACATGCTAATTTTCTTGCACAACAAATATTATCAATGATATAATAAATGTTAATTTTAATTAAGAAATTATCAATATTTACACTTATCTCGAATCAGAATTAATAGATTTTATAATCGTGATCATTTAACAAGGTGAACATGCTCATTGTTCTATTAATCAAAAGCTAACTATAAGTGAGATATCAATAAATCGAAGGTAAAACATGTTCAATCATAAATCTGATCTAGGTTGCTCAACATGTTTGGGATATAAGATAATTAGGGCATTTAAAAAATATAAACTTGCTCGTTTGGCTGACATTTTAAATCATTTTAATCATTTTAAAGACTAATTAAAGATAATTAAAAGGATTTATTGAAATTGAGTTCACATTGTTTTTATTTATTAAAACGATTGCAGATAACAGTTGTTTACCAAAAATTAGTTACAATTGAAATGATTTTCTCTGAAAATAATGAGAAGAAAATTATGTATCAAATTATTGGTTTGAGTGATAAATATGCTTGATGTTGGTTTATTTTGTGTTCGCTCATTCAACTAATATGCCTGGTTGAACTTTTCTTAAAGTAAATCAAATGATAACGCCTTTCAATACTTTGTTAAAAAGAATTGCAAAATAAGGATAAAAAAAATTTCAATTGATTTCCCATCAAATAGTGATCTCTCCCTTTCTCTGTGTGTATCCCTTTTCGTGCAAAACCAGTGACTGAATAATTGTGAGCCAAAGCAGAGCCAACACTCCTCCAAAATGTTGTCTTAGATAAAAAATCAATTATCTTTTAATATCTAATTTTGATAATAAATTTTGTGAATTGAAAAAAATGTTTCGAAATTTTTTTTTCAAAATTGTGTGAAATCTTTAGAATAATAATGAGTTTTGAAAAAAAATTGTTTATAAGGTTATGTCTGAACACAACTTCACTGTTGTTCTAATTTTTTTTCACTGAGTTATTGTGTATTCAAGTCATCAAAAAATTTTACCAAAAGATATCTAAAAGTTTATGAATATTAAACACAAATATTGAATTTGTTATTCATTTTATGTGTAATATCTTTTCAGCAGTCGTTTTGATTACTGCCTCCAAATGCTGTGCATTCATTCAATAAGTGAAGACCTCGAGTGAAAAGTTGGATACAATTCTTGATTATTCTGTGCGCAAACGAAGAGTGAAGTCATGGCTAACGATAACTCAGAGCAAAGAAATTCTGAGCGAAAGACTCAGAACTCAGTCAAAGACTTATACAAAATGACTGAAAAGTATGAAAACGGGAATAACAGCCAAAAGAGTGGAAGTAATGAAAGTTTGGACAAACCATCGGAACTACAGCTGAAGACCTCTTCGGAAATTAGTGTCGACATCAATGACAACGAAATCGAGGATCAAATACCAGAAGAGATTTGGGAACAAGAAGTTCAGGTAACGGAACGCAAACCAAATCCAAGTCAACCATCAGACAAACCTCAGGACCAAACGGTGACGATCGACAAGTCTTTGGTGGAACCAAACAAACAGAACAGTAGCCCATCGAAGGGCATCGGATCCATAGTTCTTTGTTTCGGATACAAAATATCCGAATTCAAGTGGACCAACATAATATACCTGGTCATTTTGCACACATACGCCATCTACGCTTATGGATATGCCATGATATTTCCGGTCAAACTGTTGTCCGTCATTTGGACCATAGTTTTGGCCACTATTAGTGGTTTCGGTGCATCGGCCGGAGCTCACCGTCTTTGGGCGCACCGGGCCTACAAAGCTCGGGGTCTTTTGAAAGGCTTCTTAATTGTTACCGAGTCAATGGCTGTTAACGGTTCTTGTTATTCGTACGCACGTGACCACCGAAATCATCACAAATACGTGGACACAGACGCCGACCCGAAGAACGCTCGGCGAGGGTTCTTCTTCGCCCACATTGGCTGGTGGTGTGTCAAGAAGAATGACCAGGTTATTAGGAGTGGGCAAAAGCTTCCCAAGCAAGACCTACTGGAAGACGGGTACCTAATGTTTCAGCACAGGTTTTACTACCCTTTGGTTCTCTTCTGGGGCGTACTCTTCCCGGTTGTGATCCCGTATTACATATGGAGTGAAGACTTTATGACCGCTTTTAACGTTTGTGTCGTTTTGAGGGTTGTCTTCACTATTCATCACTTGTTTACTGTCAATTCAATCGCTCATATTTTTGGTAAGTCTTTATCTTGATTCTCTTGAAAATTGTCTAGTTCTATTCTTAATATTTCACCTTGATTGTTTTCCTTTATAATAATTTATAATTTTATTATAATCGATAATTTATTCATTGATCGTATTTTTGATATTTATCTGACTCGAGGCTCAGATCAATCAAAAACTTAAATATAATTTGTCGATCGTATATTCATTTCCCTATAGACTCCCTGTCCTTATTTAAATGGAAAGCAATGAATACAATGAAAATTCAAATTAGATGAGCTTTATCTCTGAGAGTGACATATTAGCCCAGGGCATTTTATGTCGTCCCTTTAGACAATTGACCTGATTTTAAAAGTTTTTCTTTCGTTTTGATCGAAGTTATGATTACTTTTTCAATTTTGGTCGGAATTGAAGTCATCTTAGATTAGGAGTCAATTTCATAATTGTTTTTTTCCTAAAAGATTAATACTCTAGATAAGTTTAATTCTCATCAGTACATTTGCCTAGAGTTTAAATAGTTTGGTTGAATTTTTTCAGTAATTTTCCCAAAATGTCTAATAGTTTACAGTTATTGTGATTTGGGCTTCACTGCGATGCTGTGAAATAATGTGTTATAAACAAAGTTGGAAATTATGCACTAAATTTCTGCACGATTTTGAACATTACTTTTACCCAAACTGAGCATGCATTGATATTGAATTAAAAGTTCATATATATAGTAAAAAGCTTTTATGAGTAATTAACAAATTTTTATTTGAAATTCAATTAAGGGTTATTTTTCTCAAAAAACAAGTCATAGACAATCTGAATGAGAAATCTCAAGTAATAGTAAATATCAATAAAGTATAACCCTTTTCACCTAGTTATTAAGTACCCTATAATGCAGTATTACCAACACTGGTTATAAAAATAGTAATTATTTAATATTTTTTTTTGGGTAAAAATTTCCAGAATTTGAATAAAAATAATTTGAATTAAATTATTAATGAAGTGTTAATGTAATTAATATTTCAAGTTTTACGTAAGAAAAGTCTTTTATTTCAAAAGACTGGGATTTCTTTTTTCCTTAGTTCACTTTAATTATGAAAATGAGTTGAATTATCTTATTATCTGAAGAATCAAACCGTAATTATTTGAAATTTGTTTTAAAGTAAAAAGATTTCCTTTTGATATTAAGTGATAAAAAAAGCTATTTATCATTAACTCAACTTGGTATATCTTTACTTGTGGTCAGTCGACTAAACCGATTAGCTATTCCTTAGGCGTGCCATAAATGACCCTCAAATTGCAATTTTTATTTTTACAAAATCCATGATATTATGTATTTATGCCATTAATTAGAGAAACAGTTAAGAAATATACGAATGAATCGTCTTTTGCTTTAATGTTATTTTAAATTAGAGACTATTTTTGGGAATTATTGTCAAACAAATCAAAATCCAAGGATTTGTTTCTTTAATTGAAAAGATTTATACTTTTGATGGATAAACAGATAAAACAATTTCTCAATTGTAATTAATTACTTTATTTTTTCTTCAAGTGATCAAGCACGTATTGCTGTTTAAATTTAATTAAGCTAACAGTTGGACAAAATGGTTATTGATATTTGTTTTGTATGTATTTCCCATAAAAAGCATTGAAATATTGAGGACCAATACCTTGAATGACGGCACAGAATAATTGTTACAATTATTGTGTTATTGTTATATAAAAGTCATTGAATTACATGAAATATTGTTATTATTCCCAATAACTGTTAATTAGATGAGACTCCCCTTCGATTCAATGGCTTTCCTTTGGCCTTATTTTTCAGAATAAAATTGAATTCATTTTTTTGAATACTATTTTTCGGTTCAAAGCGTTTCGATCGATAAGAAAGCCTCGAAACTAATCAACGCTTTCAATGAATGAATAAATTTATTGAAAGTTTATTTGAAATAATTATAAGAATATTTGATTAGTAGACAATCCTATCTTCCAATGCCTTAATTGGCGGAAAATTACGGTTTTTATAATCCATTTAAATGAGTCATTAAATGTATTCAAATCTAATTTGATATGCCATATGAAGTCTTAACTTATAGTTTACACTAATTTTATGTTGACTTTTGGTGAAACACTTTCCTTCATATCATTTAAAAAGATCTAAACTTTTTTCCCAATACTTTGAAATTTAAAGTTTAAATAAATTTTGTTTTTAATTTAGAAATAGATATAAATCGAAAAACTTTTTATTAAAAGTGTTGTAAAAAAGCACAGGTTTTTAATTTTTTCATGAGTTGAATGAAAATTATTGAAAATGTTTTTCAATTTTCAAAAGTTGATAATTTTTTCTGGAATTCCCAGTCTTTTCCATTAAGGACTATCTTTTTCGGGTGTATTTTAAAAGTCCTCACAATTAAGTGAAAGTTATTTTATTTATCATTTTGTCGGTTATTAAAAAACATAAGAAATAAAATTATCTTGATCAATTTTTCTAAAAAAACTAATTTAATTCTAAAATTAATTAACTGCCATCTAATTAAAGGGTAAATTAATTTTTATGATCTAGGCAAACGGCCATACGACAAGACTATTGGCCCAACAGAAAGCAAATTGACCATGTACTTGAGTTTGGGCGAAGGTATGTCCAATACTATATTAAATTAAAATAGATATTTGTTTTGATAAATCATTTTTCGTTTTTATTGATTTTTGACTTCAAGGGTAGACTCACAAAAAAGTTTTAGATATTTTCAGACATTAATTAAAATTATTGAAAATTTTTGTCACAACACATGATTGACAACCAGAATATAAACAGAATCATTTTTGTTTTGCTTCTGGGAAAAAGATTTTTATCGATTCATCGAATCTCAAAAAAATTATTAATTGAATTATAAGTTAGAATCTATTTCTTCAATGATTTTGCGCATAAAAATTATTTAATATTTTGATTGAATTTTGATATAAATAAAACTCTTAATGATATTTGTTTTCAATATTGGGATGACTTCCGAGACATCGCTTTCTCAAATCGATTCAAACCAATAAACTCATTAAAAATTCAGACTTTTTTCAATGTTATCGACGCTATTAATGGTATTTTATCAGACAATTGACCTTGTGTATACTTAATGATATACTTATCTGATGATACAAACTTTCCCAATAATAATGTATTCATTGCACGTATTGGCCGTAATTCCTAATTGCAAACGTAAAGATAACCCCATATTACTAATCCCCCTATGAAAACCTTCCTAGGTCGTTAGTGCAAGAATCTTTCCCCTTGTTAATTAATTGATGAAAAATGATTGTCAAACGGCAAAAAATTGAAGATAAAGTTGTCTAGATTGCCTATCTAGTCATTTTAATTACCTTTTTAAATATTTTCAAGGTTCTCACAATTATCACCATTCATTTCCAATGGTAAGTTGAGCTAGATAAATTGAATTTGATCACTCTAATATCAAATTTGTCATACAAAATCTAACCTTGATTATTTGAATTTTTCTTAAGGATTACGCCAACTGTGAGAAGAAATGGTGGGAAGTATTCAATCCGTCGACACTTTTCATCGACATCTGCGAGAAGTTGGGTCTCGCATACGATCTGAAGAAACCCTCCCATCATGTGGTCCAGGGAATCATCAGACGAAAGGGTGTCCCCGAATATTTTGAGAGCAAGGAGAAACGAAGCCTCTGCACCAGAATAACCTTGGGCTTTATTGACTGGAATTGCGGTTTCCTTGTTGCTCTCTGGCAGGTATGGTTTGTCATGGTTTTTAAATTGGTTACAGGATTACCAACTATCGTGTTTGACAAAGAGGATTTGATTTGGAACTAATCATCAAGATCATCAAATTCATTCTACCTTACTCATCTTATTATTCATTGATTTTCTTATATTTTTATCTTATAATTTATGAGTCATTTGTTTGCGTTTAGTTTCTATGTTTTAGCAAGATCAATTGTATTATTTGCAAGCTTTTAATATTTATATAATTTTTCTGATTCACCCAAATATTGATTTTTTGCTACATTTTTTGTTATCGATTCAAATAAAAAGTTTTTGTTTCAAAACATTTTGTTATCGCTTTTGAATGCGATATGAATTTGGATGACATCAGAGATGCTGTCAATCAATGACTGAATGCATGCGCTCTGAAAGGCATCCAAACGTATGTCAAACACAACAAACATAACAACAAATGTTTGGAAAATTATTTCACTTTTAGTCAAATGTTTTCAAATATTTAATCAATTATTTCATTAATTTCTGAATAATTTTTAATAATTTTTTAATTTGAAGTAAAGACAGTTTTGTTTGACTTCTAATCAGTTGATTGTTTACTGAGTTTTGATTTGATTTTATGACTGAAAAATGTTTTTTAAAAAAAATGAATTTTTTGTGATTTTTTGTTTACATTTGATTTGACTCTCATTTTACTGATTAATGAGTTTATAATATAAGAGTGAAAGCCATGGATCAAGTCTTAGACTACAATAATTATGATATTCTGAAGAATGTCTTCAGTGACAAGACTTTAAGACAAAACATCCGATTGTTGGTAGTCTTCGGATGCGGTGCCGGAGAAGCCATTTATGTGACAAATGAGGACAAAGTCTATTGTTTTGGACGAAACCGTTGCGGAGGACTCGGTTTGGGAACAGTTGACGAACAGATATCAAACCCGACACACAATACAGTCCTCAGCGGTAAACAAATCGATAATATATTCTGCGGTTTCGAGCACTGGATAGCAAAGACACGGACCGGTCGGTGCTATTCGTGGGGTAACAACACTTGTGGTCAGTTAGGCATCGGTTCAGTTGTCTCAACACAAACGCCACAACTTATCAAAGAACTGAAGAATACAAGAATTGTTGACATCAGTTGCGGTGGTTTTCACACTCTGGCCCTGACCTCTGATGGACAGGTGTACGGCTGGGGTCACAACGAGTTCGGACAAATAGGGGACAGCACTTTCACCAACGGTTTGTTACCAAAGATTATTGATTTCGATGAGAAGATCCAATCCGTCTCTTGTGGTAAAAAACATTCGATGGCTCTGACAGTCACAGGACTGGCACTTGTTTGGGGTCTCAACAGTTACGGACAGTTGGGTCGGGAGTACCGGAACTCTGTTTACGTGAATCGGCCGAAACCTATACCTGACTTCGAGGACATGGTCTTCGCTAAAGCTCTTTGCGGTCCAAACCATACTCTTCTCCTCTCAGACGATGGATATGTCTATGCCTTTGGAGAGAATACTTGCGGTCAGATCGGGAACGGGTCTAATGGACACCAGTACTCGCCGTTTAAGGTCTTCGAAGACATCAGATTCAAGGATATTATTGGACACAAAGAAAACGATATCTCAATTGCCGTCTCAATAGATAATAGGGTCTTCGTCTGGGGTTTGGTAAAGAACAGAAGGTTTTTGACTCCTAAAGAGATCACTTCTGGTGACTCTGTGTTTGATATCTACGCAAAGTCTGTCAAAAAGGCGGTGACTTTCAAAGCAGTTATCATCGATTCAGAGCTGAATACATGGGAACTGATTAACAAAGACTTCGAACAACAAACGACTGATAGAAAAGACTTGAAAACTGATGAAACTATTTCTACTTCTTATGAGAAAAGAGTCGAAACAAATGTTCGTCCTTTGAATCGAAAGTTGAATCAAAATGAGAGGACAGTCGACCAGTTCTTAGACATCGAAGAATTCAATTATCGTGACTTAAATCAATTGGATCTGAAGACAATTCGAAGCATAAGACTGTTCTCTGTCTACCAAAGAGGAAATTCTGTGATTTTTGTCACAAAAGACGACAAAGTCTTTGGTTTGGGATTCAATCGCAACGGAGGACTGGGATGTGACTCAAAAGTCGAAAACATACACAAACCAGAGCTCAACACAACACTGAGTGGCAAACAGTTAGTGGACATCGCATGCGGTTTCGAGCACTGCATAGGACTGACCTCTTCTGGTGAGTGCTATGGTTGGGGTCTCAACAGATACGGACAGTTGGGTATCGGTTCCGATGAGACGCCAGAAAAGCCGCAAAAGATCGAAGAGTTTTACGACAAAACCATTGTTCAGATCAGTTGCGGAGCCTATCATTCAATGGCCGTTTCCTCAGACGGAGAGCTGTTCTCTTGGGGTCACAACACGTTCGCACAGTTGGGGGACAAGACGTACAACAGTCGAAATATTCCGACACAAGTCCTGATCAGAGATCACATCCGATCTGTTTCTTGTGGTTTGAATCACTCGATCGCAGTGTCGTTCGAGGGACAGGTCTATGTCTGGGGAGGCAATGAATTCGGGCAATTGGGACGCCATAAGTCACATGACGTGAGGGAAAACCGTCAGAAGCCTGTCTGCAATCGTCCGCACAAACTGTTGGCCTTCGATGGCGTTGTCGTAACGAAAGCCGTTTGCGGACCAAATCATTCACTGCTTCTGACGAGTGACGGCTCTGTCTTCGTCTTTGGGGACAACTCTAACGGACAGATAGGCAACGGAACCACTGAAACCCAGTGGACGCCACACCTGTTGAACAAAAAGCTTAAAATCAAAGATATTGTCTGCAATCGAGTCAATGAGATGTCACTCGCCGTCACCGAAGATAATAAGGTGTTCGCCTGGGGTTTGGTTCACAACAAAAATGTTCTTAAGCCTCAACTCTTGCCTCCAAAGTATGGAAAGTCTTTATTTGATATTTATGTAAAGTTAGCGAAAGAAAAGGTCACTTACAAGACGTTGTGTACCGATGAAGACGCCATCGATTTCAATGAAATCACTAATAATTGGGTTAATAATGAAGTTATTCCTGATTTGAATGAATCGGTCGACACTTTAGATCATAATTCATATGAAAATGAAGATATTTATTCAGACAATGGATCTGTTGATGAAAATGGAGAGCAATCCGATGGAACTGATGACCAACTGATCGACTCATTTGCCGAAGAGTTTGCTTCTAATTCTGGCGAAGAGTTTCTGAAACATTTGAAGCAATCGTTTAATAATCCGAATAATTGTGACCTAAAGATCTGTTGCGAAGGAAAAGTGATTTATTGTCACAAAACTATTTTCCAGATACGGAACGACAGCTTTTGGCAGATTCTCAACAGAAAACTTATCGATCAAAACAATAATGAGATTCAAATTAATCCGAAAACTTATGAATCGTTTTATGCATTCATTCAATACATGTATGGAATGACTCCCGAAATAAGTGTTGAGTTTATTACAGATCTACAGAAAATGGCCAAACATTTCGGTGAACCACAACTGGAAGACATGTGCGGTAACTATTGTCGACAACTTAGGGATTGTATTAATGTTGCGAATGTCTGTGCCTTTTATGAGATGGCAATCAATAGAGGTTTAACTGATTTGGAAACCGATTGCATTGAATTTGTATCAAAAAACACTAAAAATGTGTTTAAATCTGAAGCCTTCGTAATAATGGATGACTCCCTTTCCAAAAGACTAATGAATGCAATCATTAATCAAAATAATTGATTAATATTTTTATTATAGAATTTAATATAAAATTGTTGTATATTTTGTTATAATTGTAATTCAAATTTAACTCAAAATTATTGACTGAATAAATCGATAATCAGATAATTAAAAGTTTTTAAAAAATTGTCAATTCGTGTAAACGTCTTAATTATGTTATTTTGGGGCACTTTTTGTAAAGTTGGCCGAAAGGGAGTGCACTGTAAATATTGCCTAACTTAGGGGCCATTCAATATCATTATAAAGGGTTGGCTTCTCCTCAATGTTAAGCTGTAGTCAAAGCGAAAGTCACTATTGAAAGGATTTACACAAAATAAATGATAAAATATGATAAAAGTCTTCGGAATAATTGATTTATTGTTCAATAGTTAGATTAGGTTCAGGCAGTCAATCCTAGCCTAGGAAAGTTTCCAATTTTATCCAGTTCATTGTCATTTAAATCTGTTTAATAATGGGGTGGAAGTAGTTTTGTCAGCGATTCTGTATAAGTAATTAAGTTGACCATGCTCATCTAAAACTTTTCAAATAACGAGTATATTATAGATTTGTAGGAAAAGCCCAAACATTTAGATAAACCTGAACTTTGATCTGACTATTACTGACAATTCAATTATAATTTTTCGAATGTCTGTGCAGTATATGAATTGCAATTCTGTGTCATTTCTGCAGAACTTTATATAAATGCCTTTAAAGTGATCTCAACTGCAATACAATCGATGTCTCAAAACCTCTGATAAAAATGTAAACAAATGAATTGATTCGCAAATTAAGTACCGATTTATCGATACTATCGACTCATCAAAGATTGGGTTTAAGTGACGATTGAATTACTCAAAAGAAAGGGTTTATATTATAATTGAAATTACATGAGAGAGGGTTTCAAAACAATGATTGGGTGTCAAAAGGCTTGCTTTGCGTCAAATCATAAGTCAATCGTTTTGTGAATTGACTTCACTTTCAAATCATTAATTGAATGAGTCTTTCACTGAAAGCATTGGATTTTAGTTTTCATTTGTCTCACAATTTCAACTATGGATCAGGTCTTGAGTTACAACTATTATGAAGTATTGAGAGATGTCTTTAAAGACAATAATTTGAGGCAAAGTATCCGATTGTTGTCAGTCTTCGGCTGCGGTGCCGGAGAAGCCATTTATGTGACGAATGACGACAGAGTCTATGGCTTTGGACGCAATAGATTCGGAGGACTCGGGTTAGGGATAGACAGAGAGCAGGTGCCGCAACCCATACTCAACTTCTACCTCACCGGTAAGGGGTTGAACAACTTCTATCCGGGTTTCGAGCATTGGATAGGACTGACCACTTCTGGCCTGTGCTATGGTTGGGGTCACAACCAATTCGCACAATTGGGTAACGGATCCCTCGAACCGACGACAAGCCCTCATCTAATTCGAGGATTGGCCCACAAAAAAGTGGTCGACATTTGTTGCGGAAGTTTCTTCACGTTGGCCCTCACTAGCGATGGACAGGTATGACGTCTCAGTCTATTAACACTTTTATGATAACATCCATCGGACAGGTATACGGTTGGGGCGATAATGTCTGCGGTCAGGTCGGGAACAACACTCTCGAACCGGTTCTCATACCGACACTCATTGAGTTCGAAGAAGAAGTCGTTTCGATATCGTGTGGACTCAGAAACTCTCTGGCACTGACTCTCACCGGAAGGGTGTGGGTCTGGGGTCTCAACAGTTTTGGCCAATTGGGTCACTGGACAGAAGAGACAGAGTATGTGACCCGACCCGTACTGTTGCCCGGTTTGGATGACATTCCCATCGCTAAAGCGGTTTGTGGTCCGCATCACACACTCCTCCTATCGACCGATGGCTATGTTTTCGCTTTTGGTGACAACCGGTGCGGACAGATTGGAAACGGAAAGATGAAGTCTGTCTTCAGAATACTCCGGGTTTTCGACGACAATAGGTTTGTCGACATTATTGCCCACAAAGAGAACGACGTGTCGATTGCCGTCGCAGAAGATCACCGCTTCTTCGTCTGGGGTTTGATTAAGAATAGACGATATTTGACGCCACAAGAGATCAGAACCGGTCTCTCCATATTCGATGTCTACGCAGAAGTGGTCAGAAAGAGTGTCACATATAAAACGATTGTTATCGACGATAGGCTCAAGACTTGGGAACGAATTGATTCACAATTTGAGTCAATGGATGGCTGCGATACCAACCAATCAATTCTGAAATGTTTGTCAAAATCTATCGAACGACAACTGATTCGACCAAATCTGATGTCATACTCGAAGAGACAGACAATACACGACTTCATTGACATCCGACGCTTCACCCGATATGACATCCAATCGATTGAAGACAAAATACTAAATAATATTCGACTGCTATATGTCTACCAAAGAGGACAGTCTGTGATGTTTGCCCTCTTAGATGACACCGTCTATGGCCTGGGTTTCAATAGAAAGGGAGCACTGGGTTTAGGACATCGAAGGGAAAACCTAAGAGAACCAGAGGTCAACACAGCACTCAGTGGCCAACAAATAATTGATATCGTGAGCGGTTACGAGCACTGCATAGGATTGACTGCTTATGGGGAGTGCTATTCCTGGGGCCTTAATCAATACGGACAGCTCGGCATCGGTAACACCGAAGACCAGTCGACGCCCCAAAAGATCGACGAGTTTTTCGACAAAATGATTGTTCAGATTTGTTGCGGAGCCTATCACTCGATAGCCGTCACTTCAGAGGGAGAGCTGTTCTCTTGGGGTCACAACACGTTCGCACAGTTAGGGGACGAGACTTACAATAGTCGGGACCGACCGACACAAGTCCTGATTAGGGGAAAGATAGTGTTCGCCTCCTGTGGTTCCAATCATACGATGGCTCTGACGGCTCAGGGGGTGGCCTACGTCTGGGGGTCCAACGAAACCGGACAAATGGGAAGACCTAAAGAGAGTGACTTCCGGCCCTCCCGGGAGACAGCGATGTGCAAAAAGCCGCAGAAAATCACTAGTTTTGATGGCCTGACCATCACTCGAGCCCTTTGCGGTCCTTACCATTCGATGGTTCTCACATCTGATGGCGTTGTCTATACATTCGGTGCCAATAATAGGGGACAGATAGGCAACGGAACCACTGAAACTCAATTCACTCCCTGTCTGTTGAATAAGACGATCAAAATTAAGGACATTCTCACCCATTGGGAGAATGACCTCTCGATTGCCATTTCCGATGACAACAAGATTTTCGTTTGGGGTTTAGTCGACAATAACTCTGTTCTCAAACCAAAACAAGTGAACCATTCGTTTGGAAAGAGTTTATACGATATTTACCTTCGATTTAGTGAATGTAAAGTCACTTATCAGACATTGAATACAAATGAAGACATCAATCGATTTGACTCTAATTTAATTAAAACAAACAGTTATTCGAATAACAGAGAAATGAGACATCAGTTGAACGAATCAAATGTTAATTTGAATTACATTTCCGTCGAATCACTGCAAAGCTCTGTAATCGCATTGAATAGTGTCCACAGTTCTGGTGATAATGAAGAACACAATCAAATGGGAGTTGACTCCAACGGATACGATGTCTGTCCGCCGCCAACACGTGATTCTCTTCTATTTGATTACAACCAAATGATGGCTTCCATTGAAAAAGCTTTGTTGGAAAGGGTCGGTCAGGCCTTCGATAATCAAAACACTTCTGATGTGACGATCCGTTCCGGAGATAAAGTGATTTATTGTCACAAAACTATTCTCGAGATACGAAACAATGGGTTTTGGATTATTCTGAGCAAAAATCTCAACGAAGAGAATGAGGTTCATATAAATCCCAATTTGTTTGACTCATTCCGGGCTTTCACTCAATTCATATACGGTTTGATTCCTGAGGTGAGGGTCGACTCAATTAAAAACTTACAGCATATGACAAAGTGTTTCGGAGAACCAGAACTCGACGAGTGGTGTTCCCAATGGATGAGAGACTTGATTATTGACGTCAATAATGTGTGTCCTGTCTATGAATTGGCGGTTAAGTCAGAACTTGAAGACTTGAAACAGAATTGCTATCAATTTGTGGCAAATAGTAATTTGAAGGACTTATTCGCATCGAAGGCTTTCCAAGATATGGACGAATCACTCGCCAAACAACTTATCCGTTCGGCTCTGACTAGAAATGACTAAAAAGTAAACATATTTTTCATTATATTTCAAAACAAAACACAAATATTATTCGTTTTATTCAAACATTTGTTTATATTTTCAATTATTTTCTGAATTTGTTTTTTATTATAATTTTTTTCATACAATCAATGATTTGAAATACATTTAAGTTTTTGAAATAAAAAATCATTTTTTCAAAAAAAAGTTTCTATTCTTTGGTTGAAAACATTGGACTCCTCTCATCAGTAGCGCCGGAGGCGTTTCTTTCCTTTGAATATTTTTGAATACTTTATTGAGAAACTTATTGCAAGTGAAGAGTACGCTAAACCCTAACCACATACCCAACAGTCCCCCCAAATTAGAAATGAGTGTAATCCAATCCATTATTGGTTTGTGTTCTATCACTTGATCGGGGAAACGGTTGTGATCAAGGTTAATTGAAAAGTGGTTGTGCTCTTCTTTAAACAGATCCCCATTTCTTGTCTCAATTTG
>JAQIXV010000441.1:0-35878 GCA_034700625.1 Tectocepheus velatus | reverse complement strand
CTAAATTGATTTGTTGAAGACCTGGCTCTTTATCAAAAACAAATATTTCATAATCCAAAAAAATTCATGAAATATGAATAATAGCTCTAAATGTGTAGAATTTTTACAGTTATCAAGTTTAATTAGATCTGACAAACATTAACTAAATTTTAGCTCTCATTCATATAAAAGAAGAAAATTGAAAATCATTTTATATAATTGAATTGAACAAGATCATTAAGAGTTGGATAATTTTTTCGGATAAGATTTTTCTGTCGGCTGAAGACCAGTTGAAGACAAAGAGAAGAGAATTTCCCAAATTGTTTCAAATTATAAGTGACTGCAGTCAAGTGGTTGACACCAAAATTATAGCACCCGATGAGGGAGTCTTCGGCCATAATTCAAGTCAAAGAATATCTTCTGAATATTTGTTGAAAAAAAGTTTGGCTTTTATTAGTAATCTGTAGTAATGGCTGTAATTGTATTTCAATAGTATTAAACAAATTATTATTAAATTACAAAAATGTTTACAAAAGAAATTTTATTTGTTGGAGATCTGACTCATTGTCAAAATTCATAATTAATAATAAACATGATCTACGAGTTCTTAATGAATCAATCATAAACATGTACAAATGTTATCAAGTTTAAATAGGTCTTTCAAGCTTGATTGATTGAACAGATAAATTGGCTAAATTTACGCAATGAGTTAATAATATAGAGTCTTACAACATTTAACTTCTGGTACAATACTTGATAGAATTTGATATGATTTCGTAACGTTTTCTACCAAGGTAACCAGGAAGGTAGAAATAAATGAATAAAATTTTAAATGAAATTGCACAAGTTCATTTTTATTGAAATCATTAAATTGTGAAGAAAGCAAAATTGATTAAATATTTTGGTCCCATATATTGCTCATTAGTTTATAGTTGTCCGTCATTGTTGATAGCCTTGGAGTAAACAAAGTTTGCCTCTTGCAAATAGCATCGAGAACAGCATTTTCCATAAATGACCAGATCATATGCAATAGCAGTCAGACCTTTGACGCCGATGTCATGAGAACAGCAGCCTTTCAACGGATCGCTCGCAATGTAATCCCCGACAGCGACGAGAAGATCGCCCCCACACTCACCGCTTTCATAAAGGAATGACTCTTCGATTCGATGATAATTACCTTTAAAATCAAATTTAGTTTAATTCAAGTTTTGATTCACACAAAAGCCAACCATTGATGAAATTAACGGTTTTTATCTGTTTCTCTGCGTTAAGAACAATGGGTCGGCCCCCTCTTCGAGGCTGTCCGGTGTATAAACTCTTGACATTTGTTGACTGACTGTAAAGGAGGCCAAAACAGGTTTGATTTGAATTATAAGAGTCACTGTATGTTATGCTTTTGAAGTAGGAGTCGGGGGAACAGATCAGACTCTTGTAGAGCTTCACCTCTTCTTCTACTAATTGAGTGAAGACTAAAAACAAAATAATTTTAATAAATAATTTGAAGGAAGAGGTCATTACCCGCATTAGAATTGGTATCGATTCCGTCTAAAAGAAAATTTTCATTAATCAAATTTGAATCAAGAACAACTTAACACATACATCTGTTGCAGAGACCACTGCAAGGCTTTATCTCAAATATGGGTTTCGAGCTCTCGACCAGAGCTAACAAACTAAGGATTGATATAATTATAATTGCGTTCATTTCACGACTTAATAATTCTGAGACCAATATTTCGGAATATAATTTCTTTTCTGAACGATTTGCGAATTATTTATATAGTTTTGAAATTCTCTCTCTCCCTTCCCCCTCTCCTCTCTCTCTCTCTCTCTCTCTCAATTAATTAATTATCCTGTGCTATGACTTCTAACTAAAGATAACATTTCAAATATATTCTAATTTCGTAATGAAAAACTATTTTAACAAGGTTATTAATGTTATAAAAATGTTTCGACCAAGTTGAAAAAGTTTATTGAGTAGGATATTAAATTTAAAAATATTTAAAATGACAGAATAAAAAAATAATACACATAATTTATGATTTTTTACTAATCACAGAATTGACCAAGTTTAGACCAAGTTTAGACCAAGTTTAGACCAAGTTTTTTTTGTTGAATTGAAGATTACTTTATCGACTCTAACGCCTCCTATGAGTTACAGAAACAAACAATAATTTGTCTCCAAATACAGAATCTTTAATCAGAGAATGAATTTATTTAATTAAAACCAATTTAATTAATTACAATAATTAACCTTGATAAGAAATCATAGAATTTATTAAAGAATTATTTCGATTAAAATAAGTTTTCAAAAATAAAGTGCAAATAATATCATTTTATTGAAATCATCAAATTGTTTGCTTGTTTAAATGTTTAAATGTTTAAATGTTTAAAAATAACGCAAAATTATGTATTAAATCGAAAAAGAAAGGGTTTATAGAGGGGTCGATAGAGGGGTCGATTGCCGGTCGCCATTCTTAAGCTTCTTCGTCAGTAACGCGTTTGGGGAACCAGACGTCCGATTGCTGTAAATAGCATCGGGAACAGCACTTGCCAAAGATTCTGAGCTCGAATGCAACAGCCCTAAGGTGGTCGACTCCCTCGTGCTTATCGCAACAGCCCTTCACCGGTTCGTCAGATACGAAGTCCGCCAAAGAGAGCAATTGGTCACCATGGCATTCTTCGGATTCATGGAGGATTGCCTCTTCCAATCGCTGAACGTTTCCTTTTTTAAATAAACAAGTTCAATCAATTCGATAAAATATCTATCAAATACAAACCATTATTGTGTGAAATGGTTGCGGTATATGTTTTCCCAATTAATTCGAGAGGTTTGGAATTACCGCGACTACGGATACCGTAGTAGAGGTTATCGAAGTTGGTCTCTCTTTGTTGGGTGAGAGCAAAACAAGAGGCGTTAAAGCGCTCCAATCCATCCCAAAAGATTTTCTTGAAATGCGATTCGGGAGTACAGGTCAGGATTGTGTGCTCTTTCACTTCGAAGTCTTTTCTGGGAGTGTAGGCTATCGTCAAAACAATTAAATTTGTGTTAAAATACAAAATTGGCTTTTATTCAGAGCTCAGATACTCACAGACTTCTTGGATTCGTTGATTGGCTGTAATTGAAAAAAAATTGATAATTAATTTCGTTAAATCTTGGAATAGACTTACATTCCCTGCAAACTCTTTCACACGGTCTGGTCCACTCTCTCTCCCTCTCCCTCACCAATTCCTCGTCACCGAAGACAACGGCAGCCAAACTGATGACTACGAAAATCAATTTTATATTCATTTCTCTAAAAATTGAATTTTTAATTTTGATCTAAAATACGATAACTTTTATTAGTTTTCGTATAATTCAATCAATGAATGAAAATTCCCAAACGACTCAACATTTTATACTTTTTCACTAAACATGTAAATCCAATGCCTAATATCCAACTCATCGGGAATATCATGATTTCAAAAAAACATAAATTTTCAAATGATTTGATTAATTGCTTGAAAACATTAAAAATACTAAATTATTTCGAAATGCCAAATTTTGTAACTTGTCACTTTTAATTTGATATTTCAAACTTGATTGATATCCTCTAAACAGATATGAAGCCAAAAATTCTAGGTGATAAATTTTTAAAAATATTCATCAATGTCAATTGTCATATAATTGGAACAAATATCAAAAATTGTTTAAAATTATTAACAAAACCAATAAATTCATCAAAAGTTGGCAAACGATATGATTCTTGATTTTCAAATGATTGGACAAATGAGTGATGTTTTACACGAATTGCTATTCAGTGCTTAAAAGTATAAAACCGATTAAAATCTGTTATATTTCAGTATTTGACTATAATATAGTCAATAATATAGTCATCGATTCATTTGAAAATAGATTTTGAATTAATTAATTCAAAGCCAATAAAAATGAATATCAAATTTATAGTCATTCTGAGCGTCGCAGCTCTGGCCAGTTGTGCCGATTGGTCGGACCGGGAGTGTCGAGACTGCGATTATCCTTGCGATCGTAAGTACCTTGCATAAATGACTTAATAAGAATAAAAATTACGTTTCAATATTCAAAAGGTGACGATGAAGTACCGGTGAGGTCAGCAAGAGTTGGTAGGTTACCTTGATCACCTAAATTAACATAATTACTAATCCTAATGTCAAATAAAAGTGAACAGTCCAGTGAAGGAGAGGATAGCGACCGACAGAACAGTCCTGGTGTGTAGTCCCGGATCCTATTTCAGTCGAATAGAGTTCGACGGGTGTTATAAAATCAATTCGACCTGCAATGGAATCTTCGCGGGAATCGAATCCGAAGTGAGAGGCGCTTACGTTGGATACAAAAACCATGACTGGGATGAAGACGATGACAACTATGACGATAACGACGAACACGAGCGCAAGATTGAACTCCACGCCAGACATTACTATTATTACTACTCGTGGCTCAACGGTATGCCATATAATCGCCATATTATTTGGTACTATAAACTTGATTTGATTGATAGGATGGCTCGCGTGGTATGAAAACACCGAAATTCATAATAACGATGAATGCGAATTCGACCGATTGGTGGCATATTCTTCGTGGGCTCCGGACGATAGAATCGATGGCTGCTGTACTAAAGGCGTCAGACACTGGGAGTCCACTTACTATAAGCTCAACATTTATGGAAAGTGCTGTTCAGAGTGCTATTTGGTGAGCGCCGCCATCACTATTCCCGAACCCGTCAGAAACAGTCCATAGTTTGGACGACAATCCGGACTTTCGACACAACTTTTATTATTATTACAATTATCTAAATTAAAGCAAAATTATGGATTAATTTAATAAGAAAGCAATAAACAAGTTCATTTTATTGAGATCATTAAATCAATCAAATATTCAATTTATTTAATCAACGAAATGAATGAAACAAAATAAATAGACTTTAATAATGCAGGAGTTGTCCAAAGTTTTGCATAAATATTGAGTTTTAATTTTTCTCTTAACTATCACTTGGTTTTCAAAATGATAACATTTATGGCATAAGTTATGAAAACCATTTCTTAGAACAGGACTATCGGGTTAACTCACATATATGACCAACTGATCTACGATCAGAGATCCGGCACAAACTTAACCAAAGTTATTGACTTGGTCAAATCCATGTCTATTTGGTTGCTTTCCTGAATTTTTGGCTGAACTTTGCATTTAATTAAACCTTTTTTGTGTTTCTTTACAACAATTTTAGGTCTTTTGAAGTATTAATTTACAGTTAAAACATTTTTTAGTAACAAATTAAACGAAATGACAAAAACTTAAAAAGACTATTAAGTTTGATTCATAAAATTCAAGCAAGATCATTTTTATCAATATCTAAACTTTAAACAGCAATTGATACGGATAATTGTAATTATGATCTTGAAACTTGCAATATAATTAAAATCTCAAGAGTAATAAAAAAAAATTGTTGAACAATCTTGTTAAATTTGCAAATTCGAGACTTTATTAAATTATTTTCAAATATAAATTATGTGCACTTTATTTGATTGAATTAATAGAATTTAAACAAGAACAATTTGATATTTCAATTATAAACAATTCAACGATTGTTTTTGACGACTCTATCGTAGGAAATGCTGGACTGAACCAGATAACACTCGGAACAGCACTCGCCATAGATGTTAAGCTGGAAACTGGCGGCTTGGATCTGATTGACGCCAATTCCGCAACAACCAGTCAGTCGGTCGATGGCATCGTAATTGGAAGTGGACCTGAGGATGTCACCCGAACACTTTTCATGCCTTTCGATTTTGGCAGTTTCGGTCTGTATGGCATTACCTAGATTAGATTAGATTAGATTAGATGTCAAATTAAAATGTTAATAATAAAAGCCTTAAATTAAAATGATCTCACCGTTATTGAAGTTGACCACAGCTTTGTACCATTTTGCGTCCAGGTTATATCTTTTCTCTTCTTCGCCGCGCTCAATTCTGACACCTGTGTAGAGGTCATCAACGTCCTCATCGTTTTGGACCAATACCCCGGTGCAAGTGGTGGGCCATTCATAGCTACCGATATACTCTATGCGTTGGAAGTAAGAGCCCGGAGCGCACTCCAGTATTGTGTGTTCCACCACTTTCTGGTCAATAACTGGAGTCGTAGCTGAAAATCAAATAGCAAAATGAAAATCTATAAACAAGCAATATTTAGCTTACTTTTGTTATAGAACCTTGGCTCTTCGCAATCTATGGCAAACAATAAATAGGATTAGTATTACTCCAAAGCCTTATCTATCATACCTTCGCAGGGGTCGTGGCAATCGATATCACAGCGTTCTTCATCGTCGTGCCATTCTTCGTGGTCGTCATCTGAGCAAGTCGGACATTTCACTCGCGGTAGTTTTCTCGCCTCTCTGTTGGGAAGCGCCACAACATAGCAGACGACTAACAAAAGGATAATAAATGCTTTCATTTTTCAAAATTGATTTTAAGGTTTTGATCTGAATTAAGGTTTATATTCAAATCATTCGCTATTAAACCAAATATCAAATGAATTTTCATGTGAAGTGATTTCGGTTTAAATAAGAGTTGATGAGTGAAATTGACATTGATCATTGATCATCATGTATCAAATACCTCGTCATACATATGCCATTCAATTAGAAATTATTACAGAAAACTCAAAAACAATTTTTATTTCGTTACACATTTTGATTAATTGATAGTCAAACTAACCTAGATTACTGGCATGAACAGTTTAGGTAGTAATTCAATCTTGATGGTTTTGCAATCAAGATTAATTGTTGTTATTAATTCATTTTCTGAATTTATTTTTGCTTGTTAAACACTGATAGCTACAAAACTTTTCTGAAATTGAATTAACACCTCAAAAATGATTTTTTAAAATTAAAATACCAAGAACATATAAAGATTCTTCTCAAATATAGATTATTTATTTCGAAATATCACAAGACCTAAAAAACTGATAATTTATAAGTTATCACAAAAATTGATATAAAGCGAGAGATAAGAAATTAAATATATTTGAGGAAAGGATCTCAACTCAAATACATTATTAAATCGATGGATCAGTTTATAGTAAAGTCAGAGTTTTCTACAGAAAAACTCAAACAGAAGTCAATTATAAGACTTATTGTCGACAGACTTAGTCTTGATTTAAATCAAATATGTTTTGTGAGTAAATCCTTTCTCTTAATAATTCAATCATTCATTTATTGTCACAAAACTACAAAACAGATCGACTGCACAGTTGACCGAAAGTGGACCCGCAGTCAAGTTTTGGAATCGAGTCTTAATTTTGCGTATTATTTGATAAAAGAGTTAAACGTAAGGAAAGGGGAAGTGATTTGCTTTGCGACCAATAATTGCGACATTCATGCCATCGGTTTAGTCGGAGTTTTAGCTGCCGGTGCCGTCTATTGCTCTGTTAGAGACGATATTCCAGAATGTAATGAAAAAAAACATATCAATTATAAACTCATAAATGTAAAGTTAGCATGATTAATTTTGATTGATTGCCATTGCAGTGGAAGTCAGCTCTACTCTGACGAAAATAAAGCCATCAGTAATAATATGCTCAGGTCAAAATTTCGATATAATTCAAAAATATAGCCAACTCAACACATTCATCAAGGTAAGTTGTCAAATAAACTTGCAAATGTTTTACATTCATTTGAGTTATTAATTACTTTTAATAAAAATTATTTTTGTTTCAGAAAATTCTTGTTTTAGACGTGGAGTCCAAATGTCAAACAAAAAGGGCTGAGCTATCAGTTGAGGAGATATTCCAGAGGACACGTCATTCAGACGTCGCTCTTCCAATTGAGACTGAGCCAAATGACCTTATTACTTTTGTGATGACCAGTGGCAGTACTGGTCAACCCAAAGTCATTTTGAAAACAAATAGAAATTATTTGTCTTTAGTTGAAAGCCTTGACCACAAAGAGTTCAATCAAATGACACCAAACGACACAATACAGGCCACAGGTTTCTGCCACATCTCAGGGCAGAGTAGACTCTTCTGTGTCATCAACGGTGGCTCAAGGCTTGCCATTAATAGAATAGATAAAGATCCCGAAACAATGTTGCAAGTTATCAACAAATACGAGATAAGCCACGCCTTTCTTTTTCCAACTCAATTGAATTTTTTAGCCAAAAATTATCAGAAATTCGACAAAATTTATTTGAAATCAATTAGAGATATGCTTACGGGAGGCGCTCCCATATCAGAGTATACCTATAAATTCATTGCAAAAGAATTTAATTTTGAAAATTTCAAGAATTGTAAGTTTGGAACAAATATTGAACAAAAAATTGTCTAAGATTTTTATAACTTGTTAATTAACTAGGTTGGGGTATGTCAGAGATGGGTTGGGGCACTCAAACACCCCTCAGTTTATCAAAAGACCTAAAAAACTGTCAAACGATTGGAAAAGTGGTTCCAAACACTGAAATAAAAATAATTGACTCAAACGGAAGATCACTGCCGGCAAATGAGCAAGGTGAAATTTGTGCCAGAAGTGAACAGGTAAGACTAATGCACGTGTATATGTCAAACACAGTTACAATTAAAATAAATTGAATTTTTGTGACTCCGTCTGACTGGAGGTCACTCCCGGCTATTTAGACAACGAGACGGAGAACTCAAAGCTCTTCACAAGCGATGGTTTCCTCAGAAGCGGAGACATCGGGTATTACGACGACAACCACTTCTTCTATATCGTCAGCAGAATTAAAGACATGATTATTGTTGACTGTAAGCAAATTTAATCGTGTTATAGTTGAAGACATCAACATGCTTATTTTTACAGCCATAAACGTATACCCATCAGAGTTGGAAGAAATCCTTATGACTCACTCAGATGTGGAGAACGCGGCCGTCATTGGCGTCGACCACATGACCTATAATGAAGTGCCGTTAGCTTTCGTCACTCTCGTCAAAGGGTCAACTGTTTCGGAACAGACTCTTATTGATTATGTGGACTCGAGGGTCAATTACTACAAGAAGTTGAAGGGAGGTCTCAAAATACTGGAGGCTTTTCCTATGACTTCGTTGAGAAAAATCAATAAAACAGAACTCAGAAAAATGGTGACCAACAAGTGATCTACTCCTAAACAATTCAAAATTTTCACTAATAAATGTGTTATACCCTAATTTCATAACCTTATTCGAACCTTATTTATTCTGGTTAATTTTTTAAGCATGAAATTAATTTCTACTATGTAATGTGAACTTAAATGATTAAAACTATAGAAACAAGCTTAATTTTTCTTTAATTGATTATTCAGGTGTTATTCAGCTTGAAAGTTTGAAAAAACATAATTTTCAATTTAAACCCAAAACTGTTTGTGGTATAAGGGAAATGTCTCTCAAATTATTGTCGATATTATTGTTTTGGTTGACATCAACGCAAAGCTTTTACCCGAATGGTAAGGCAAAAATTGACCAAATTGAGCAAGGCAATACGAGGCAATACAAAGCAATTATTAATGAACAGATGAGAGATGCACAACTCCTCTTGATTCAATTTGTGGGGAACATGTAGTCCTTTTTTATTACAACAAAGGAACCAAGAACTGTCAGCAAAGAGCATGTTCAATATGTCCAAGTGGCCGATTCCTCTGGAGGCGAGAATGTACTAGGTGCTATGGCAGACAGGAGACAAATTACTTAAATAGTGAGTCGAATAATTAAAAAAAGCTGAAACATTAAATTTGATCTAAAATTTATTTCTATTATCTATTTCTTTTGCAAATAGTAACCAATTTTTCACAATGTCGACCACAACTAGCAAGATACTATTTTAATAGAACATTAGGAGTATGTTTAATAGGAAAGAGTCCACTACAATATGGATGTGTTTCAGGATTTTACACAACTGTTGAGGATTGCAACAGAGCCTGTCCTCCGCCTCCGAGTTTTTCAACCAAACTTTGATAACTTGTAGTCGTTTTTCTTTCCACTTCATAGTTTCAAGGTTAATTTTGACAGAAAACAATTTTTTATAAAAATATTGATACAGGAGCTAATCCAAAAGTTTCTTGCTGATATCTAATTATTTTATGAATAAGGTTTAGTTCAAATAATTTAGTGTAAAAAAACAATTAATTTTAATGTTATTTTTACAATAATGAGTTTTTCACATTCACCCTGTCATTCTTCACTAAAAATGTCAATTTATCGTTATTGACCAAGCTCAATAATTTTTTTTATAAAAGTTATTTTCTGAACTTTTTATCAAATATTTTTTTCGATTAGAGTTTTGCGTTGGTCTCTATTTTTTTGTCCAAACATCAAATTCTTGATAAAATCAGACGACGATATTCTGGTTAATACTGAAAACTTGAAAATTCTTTTCTAAATATCAAAAAATTTTAATATTACATTACATTTCACTCTAACTTTTACTTTTACTAATTAACACATTAACTCCAAATTAAGAGAAAACTGTTAAACATTTGTTTTAATATCTCTATTGTTTACCCATACAATTGTCCAGGTGTTGGCCTTGATCAATTTTCGTATATAAACCGAAAGTATTATTTTATTATTACTAATGTTCCGATAAAATGATTTCAAAAATATTTTTGCTTTCATTGGCTTTAATTGAGTTCATTTTATTGACGCAAACCTATGGTTCGAAGCCGTGGCCGGAGCCCGAGTTGGAGCCCTGCGCCAGCAGTAGCACAACCACTACTTCTGGTAAGAAATGAAAACCAAAAGGAATTCATATTTAAATCGATTTAAAGCTCCAATAAATAGCAAATGTATGCCTCAAAAGGTCTGCAAATCAATTGTTGAAAAATACTATTACAACAGTACTACCAAAATGTGTCAAAAGACTGAATGTCCCGTCTGTCCAATGGGTCAGTTTATATCTGTAGAGATGTGTGAGAGCTGTTGCAAACCGCAACCAGCTTGTCCTGTGTGTAAGTTTGCAAAAATCAAGGTATTAATTAGAAATAATCTTGCTAATCAATTTGAACAGTGGATCCCGTCTTATGCATACCAGTGAGACTACCGGCCTATTACAATGGAAAGACTTGTAAGCAAGGTAGTCAAGCGAAAGCCGAATGTTTATTTGGATTTTACGATAACCTTGCTGATTGTAAGGGTAACTGTTCTTCTAGTGGGTGAACACGATTTGCATAAATTTTTTCAAAAAATTTGAAGATTAAAATAAAATTGAAAACATCATTAAATTGTCGATATCTAAAACAATATCAAGTGATGTCAAGTGATGTCAAGCGTTCCCTTTTCAATGGTTTTTAACAAAACTTTATTTCTAGAAATCGATTCAAAAATCATTAAATGTTTTTGACATTTCAATCAATTTTTTGAGTAAATCATTTCTTATCTGTCTATTGGTTGTATCAAGGTTGATTTTTAAGAAAACAATTGCCAGAAAAATATAAATCTACTCATCTATAATATAAAATGGCATTTTTGAACAATGAATGTGATTGGTCAACAGAAGCAGATCACCTATTACATCTGCTCTAGATCTACTGTAGATCCATTGTAACGATTTTTGTTTTAATTCATATAATTCTTAAAATACTTAACTACTTAACATTTGTTGAAATCTTTTGTCATTTGAAACAATAAAACAGAAATTATCCCAAACTATAGACCAGACAATAGACCAAACTTTGAAACACATGTATATAAAACGGTATATTAACCGAAAAAATAGTTGTAAACAATTAATTAATTGTAATCCTATTTCAAATAAAATGGTTTTCAAACTATTTTTGATTTCATTGACTTTAATTAATTTGCTTTTATTGTCTCAAAGTTATGGCCCGAAACCGGAACCAACGGAAGGTTATCCAACTAATGATGAAAATGACAAAAAATCGATTAAAATAATAAGAAATATATTATAGCAGTAAATCCCTTGTGTGAGACTTCTGGACCATCGGATATACAATGTTTTGCAGTCCTTGTAAAATGGTTTTACAACAGCACTGCAGGAGAGTGTCAGCCAACTGTATGTCCTGTCTGTACCCGGAGTCAGAAACTTTTACTCTTTACGGATAAGAAACAATGCAAAAAGTGCTGTTATAGCCACTCATCCAATAGCTGTAAAATCGGTAATAATTGATATAATGAATGATAAAAGACTTAAATATTAAACAATTTATTTCAATATAACTTATAGACAAACCCAAAGACAAATGCAAAGTAGTGAATGACATCTATTATTATAATGCAAAAGACAACACTTGTGATCTTGGTGTATACAAATGTGTTTCTGGATATTTCAATAGCCGGGGGGATTGCAATACCGCCTGCAATCCAAAGGCAATTGGTGAGGGATAACGACCAAAAATATTATATCTAATCAAATTGATCGTTTAGATCCTCGGTGTACCCCTTCACCGGGATTTCACTGCGATTCAATCGCCGTAAAATGGTATTTCGACAAGGACACCAACACATGTAAGTCAATGAACTGTTCTGTCTGTCCAAGCGGTCAGTTCACGACAGTTAAAGCTTGTACTCAATGCTGTCAAAGCCAACCCCCTTCTTGTCCGACCCGTAAGTTTGAAATATTTGATCATGGTATATAAAATAAGAAATAAAACATCCTTTTGATTTAAAAAGCGATGACTGGAAAATGCATACCTGTAATGCTCTACTCGTATAATAATGGGACACAATGTGTGAGTGGAGGAGCTGCTGGAGTCAACTGTATGTCTGGATTTTACAATAACTTGGGTGATTGCAAAAGTAACTGTACTTCAAGCGGGTAAATCATAATTTAAATGGATGAAAATTAGACCAGATCAATTTGTCAATTCATAAATATGTTCGAATGAATTTTTATTCCAATAAATAAATTCAAAACATTTTTCTTTTGTATTGAATTCGCATTTCTTTATCCAAAACTGTATTTCTTTATCGAATAAGACATCAATTTTTCAGTAGATCTGAAAAAAGGTTGAAAAATCGTTTCGTTATTTTGCTTAAAGAAAAATCTCAAATATTTTTTATTATTTCAAAAATGTCAGTCAAATACCAAAATACTTTGAAAACTTATTAAACCATATTTTACTGAATATAAAATATTTTTAAAACAAATTACTATATTTTTCGTTCAAAAAATACTCAAAAGTCGGAAAAATATATAAACAGAAATAATAGATCCATTGAAACGGTTTTTGTTTTAATTCATATAATTATTAAAATACTTCATTACTTAACATTTGTTCAATTTTTTTTCATTTGAAACAATAAAACAGATATTATCCCAAACTATAGATAAGACAATAAACCAAACATCAAAACACATGTATATAAAACGGTATATAAACCGAAAAATAGTTGTAATCTATTAATTAATTGTAATTCTGTTTCAAAAAATGGTTTTCAAACTATTTTTGATTTCATTGACTTTAATTAATTTGCTTTTATTGTCTCAAAGTTATGGCCCAAAACCGGAACCGACGGAAGACTGTCCAACTAATGGTGAAAATGACAAAAAATCGATTAAAATATTAAATTTATTTGAAATCCGCAGTAAATCCCTTGTGTGAGACTCCATCGGATATAACATGTTTTGCAATTTTATTGCAATGGTTTTACAACAGCACAGCCGGAGTGTGTCAGTCAACTGGATGTCGTGCCTGTAATCAGGGTAAGTTTACGGATAAGAAACAATGCAAGAAGTGCTGTAACAGCAAGTCATCCGATAGCTGTAAAATCGGTAATAATTGATATAATGAATGATAAAAGACTTGAATATTAAACAATTTATTTCAATATAACTTATAAGAAACCCCTAAAGACAAATGCAAAGTAGTGAATGCCATCTATTATTATAATTCAAAAGACAACACTTGTGATCTTGGTGTACCCAAATGTGTTTCTGGATATTTCAATAGCCAGGGTGATTGCAATAGCGCCTGCAACCCAAAGGCAATTGGTGAGGGATAACGACCCAAAATATTACATCTAATCAAATTGATCGTTTAGATCCTCGGTGTACCCCTTCACCGGGATTTCACTGCGATACAATCGCAGTGAAATGGTATTTCGACAAGGACACCAACACCTGTAAGTCAATGGACTGTCCTGTCTGTCCAAGCGGTCAGTTCACGACAGTTAAAGCTTGTACTCAATGCTGTCAAAGCCAACCCCCTTATTGTCCGACCCGTAAGTTTGAAATATTTGATCATGGTATATAAAACAAGAAATAAAATATCTTGTTGATTTAAAAAGCGACGACTGGAAAATGCATACCTGTAATGCTCGACTCGTATAATAATGGGACACAATGTGTGAGCGGAGGAGTCGACTGTAAATCTGGATTTTATAACAATCAGAACGACTGCATCAGTAACTGTACTTCAAGGGGTTAAATCATAATTTAAATTGATGCAAATTAGACCAGATCAATTTGTCAATTCATAAATATGTTTGAATGAATACCAATAAATAAAATCCAAAACATTTTTCTCTTGTATTGAATTCGCATTTCTTTATCCAAAACTGTATTTCTTTATCGAATAAAACATCAATTTTTCAGTAGTTCTGCGAATCGGTTGAAAAATCGTTTCGTTATTTTGCTTAAAGAAAAATCTCAAATATTTTTTATAATATCAAAAATGTCAGTCAAATACCAAAATACTTTAAAAACTTATTAAACCATATTTTACTGAATATAATATATAATTTTTTTGGTAAACAAATTATTTTTCGTTCAGAAAATAGTCAAAAGTCAGAAAAATATATAAAGAATTGTTCGAAAAATCGATTAAAATATTATAAAATACGTTAAAGTTTTGCAATTTTTTATTCTATTTAATCATTTATTTTCAAAATGACAAATGATTTCCAAAAGGATTTCAATCATTTCGATGTCAAATGAATTGAATAAAACGATAAAAAAAGTCAAAAATAAAATTTAGAGAAAAACGAGAATTGATTCAAAACATAACTTAAAGTCTTAGTTATTCTGATCATCGATTCGACAGAAAATAACTAAAATATTGTACTTCAGGTGAATATAAAATTTGAATAAAAAAATTACGAATAAATTAAAATACGACCGAATGCTATGAATTCATTTTCAACAAACAAATTCTATATTTAATGAAAAACATATAAATGAAATTCAATTTGACTAATGGAATAAATTTTCAACACTTTCTCCCTGGTGATAGATCGTTTACTAGAATACATCAAATAGAAGAGACAGACCTGTCCTTTACGTATTTCAAACACCATTAACAGGAGCCAACAGTTCTCGAAAAAAATTGAATTTACAGAATATTCCTCTCATTGAGAATGACTTCACAATACATTTAAAACCAAATGCAAAACGAATGGTTAGATTCAGACCAACTAAACTGTTACAACACTTTTAGCGATGAATTGTTTCGAGGAAAAAAGTATTGCCAAAAAATTCAAATGTATTTTAACGCTTAAATGCATTAAAATTAATGTCAACCGGGATTTCAAGAGTTTACGTATAAGAAATGCTCTGTTATTATACACAAGAGAGCCATTAGTTGTTGTTTTTGCTGCTGAACACGAATTCAACACTTGAATGATACGATTTTTATTATGCATTTCTCTCTCAGAGTCTATGCTGTGCTCTGCTATCATAAGGTAAGTGAACAGTGAATAAAATGTTTAACTCCTAATCTCGACATTAGCTCTAAAAATATTCTGTGTTTTAATATTAAAAGTATTCTTTCGTTTCTTTAGAAAATTTCAAAAAAAAGATAATATTCGGAACACTTCTGAAGAATTTTTTTATTATTGATTTTCATGTCATAAACCAAATCACTTAATCCCCGAATGAATAAAAATTGTTTTGAATTTCATTTTTTTTTATTTTTCTTGAAAAATGTTAATTCCGTTGAAATGTTCGCAGAATTGACGCATTAGACTGTCTTAGATGTTGAGCACAGGTATAACCAATTGAGTTACAATTGTATGGTGAGCAAGATCGATAACTTTAACAAACCGAGATAATTAAATGCTTACATTTTTACATATGAATGCAAAGCAATTAATCTTGATATCTTTTTGAATGATCAAGATTGTCCAGGCAAGCATGGATAATTGAGCTGTAGTGGTGTGTCGGGGAATGTACTGCGAGTCATATAAAAGTTTTTCAGAATCTATATATCGATTGCATGAATATATTTGTATGAAATGTATGAATAATTTATGTGTTTTTAAAATTTTATCGAAACAAGAATTGATCAAATTGTAAATCTTTTCAAGAACAGTTGCAAAATTGGATTAAGATCAAGGCAAAACCTGAAGCCTGCGAAAGGCATATGAATATAGTCCTGAATTATTCACAAATCAATTGAATATTTCAAATATAGATTCAATTTCTTTACTATAGTATTGAATATTTTGAAACTTCAATAACGAAAATAAGTTTTCAATTCGTATAAGATTTTGGGAATCTTTTATAATTTAAATCTTCGATAAAAAAAATTCAATATTTTTTTCAGACATTTTTCGAATTTCATTGGAAATGAAATTTTTTATTCCATGGAGTGTTTCAAAAGAATTGATAACACCTTTCTATTTACATAAACAAATTTATTTGAAATTCAAAAACTCAATTACATCTAAAGAAGTGAATAAACACTGAATGGAGTCTAATCTTATAAAATAAAAATCACTGGAGTTAACATTAGCTAGGTCAATTTCAATTCCAGCTAATAAACAAATGATATCTATAATTAAACTAATGATAATTATTCTGAAACACAAATATCAACAAGATAAATATTTTGTACTAAAGAATTCATTGGAGGACAATAAAAAATCAATAACTGATTAATTTGATCATGATAGACAACAAGCTGTTATTATATTTTCGTTCCAGGTGAATTCACATCTGTCCGTCTCAACCGTCATATAAATGTCCATGTTTATTGTGTCCATTCAATCGAATTTGTTGAACTTGTTCAGTTGAAAAGCATTATAACAATTGAGTATCAAATAAGTGTTCGTTTGTTTGGATGTATTGATAGGTTATGTAGTGATCATAACCGGGTATTTCGAATCTGAACTGATGTTCGGCTCCAAAATGTTTTGTCTTCTCTGTTGTTGTGGGCGTTGTTTGAGACAACACTTTCGCCTCAAATATATGAAACCAAACATCAAAATAAGAAATAACACCAAAAATATGAAAAATCCCAAAACGACTGCCAGTCCGAGATAAAGCTCAGTATAGTCCGTGTCGTACCCTGAAAAATAAATTGCAATTAATTTTACTAGGTTATTAAAGAATGCAGCAGGGTTGTGTAACATTTCATCGAGATCTCAAATAAATTTATTTTCTTCTCCCCAATTGAAACAAATGCCTTTCTCATAACATTTTTTGCTCTAGTAGAATCGATTGCTAGATAAAAAATGATCCAAACTATTGAAGTCCAGGAGTAAAGAGGTTGAGCACATTTTGGGTAACAAATGGTTATATTCATGAAATCCTCTGATAAATGATATTTAATTTGATGTATTGAATGCCTCTAAATGTTATGTCTGTTGAGAACAACCAAACAAATGAGTAATTGATAGAAGAGATGAAACATCACTTATTAGGAACAGAATAGCGGCACAGAATCGGAGACCAGATGTGAGAGAAATACTCAAATCTCTTTTGTATTGCACTTCACTTCACTTCAGGAAAAGCAAAGTCTGAGACGACTGTCAAACAAAGCAATTGTTAATCTCTTTTTGGAAGCAATTTTGTGAAGACGTTCTTAAAAGACAATAACTGTTGGACTAAAACCAGATATATATCGAAGTTTCCACTCGATATTACTCTGGGATAACATCTCTTGCCGTCAATCTATTCAACAATTTTATCAATAGTTAAGTCATTTGCTGTCAAAAGTGTTTTCAATTCCCAATAAGTTTTATCTCTTTATCAAAAGAAAGAGAAACAAATGAAAACAAACAAGATCAAACAATAATAAAGATTGGCAAGTTAATAAACAGACACTAAAGTACAACAGTAACAAAGTGAAAATTAACACGATCAATTACTTTTATTGCCAACCAATAATTTTAAACACAAAACGCTCATTTGTTATCAAGATTATTATTTTCAAGCATGGTCAAACACTTGAATACTAAATTTGAAAAATGACCGGAAAGGTCTATGCTCTCTAGCATCGGTGATAAATCACCCAGAATAATTTCAGGGCAGAAATAAATTTGAAAATTGATTTGTTTCACTGAAATTCACGATTTGATAGATTGAAATACTTTCAGTGCATTTAACACAAAATAATGCTATAATAGGGACCAAACATTTTCAAACATAATATCAGTATTTTTATCCAATTCTCTGTAAAATCGCGTTTTTATTGATTTTGAATTAAAGTTAGAGAAAGACATATAATCTAACGAAACGAATGTGTCGTCAAATAATTTGTTTTGAAAATCTCTTTACAGAAGAATAAGAGAAAAAACTTTTAACTCAATGTCTTTGATAATACACTTAAATAAATTTATTTATCCGTTTTATCTTGATAACTACTTAATTGAGAAGTTCCTTAATTGAATTTTTTCGTGAGTTTTTGTTTGATAAAAGTTTTCCACTGAAACTGTAATCCAAAGGAATTCCTCATCAATTATACTGTAAGTGAATTCCTTTCCCAAAGAAATTTCAAAATTCAATCATTTGATTGCATTAAGCGATCAAATAATTGATCAGATTTTCAAATAAATCAAATAAAAGATTAAACTTTTGAATTAAATATCGTTTAAATCGACTATTCATTAAAGAATACATTTTCGAATCAACAAAACTCTCTCTCTCTCTCTCTCTCTCTCTCTCTCTCTCTCTCTCTCTCTCTCTCTCTCTCTCTCTCTCTGATCAAAAATTAGATCAAATGAAGAAAGAAGTGATGTTTTCCTCAATAATGTCGAAACAATTTAGCAAAACATGTGACGGACTTTTCAGAGGGTAATCTTGTTATAAGACATATTCGTGTGATGTTGTAAATGTACTAGATTATTAGTGAATTAAGGGATTATGTAATATCTATGTTTTGCTCAGATAACCAGAAAAACTTAATTTCCGTTTTATTTTCACCAAATAAACAAATAAATGAAAATATCATTTAATTGATGAACACTTTTACTGATTAACAGTTGAAATAAATTTAGCAAAGTTATCAAGGGAATATGTGATTGTAACATGCAATTCGTCAAATGGAATTTAGATTTTAACAATGATTTTCTGACTAGCTGAACTATACTTGCTAAATGTAATTTAATGTAATTCTGGTTGAATGTGCTTTGAGCTAATGTTCAGCTAAAAGGCGTTGAAAATTGATTAAAGTTGATGTGAGCTAGCACAATATCTATTAACTATAGTTTTCATAGTGATATTTTCAACTTACAAGTATGTCCGCGCTTACTACCAGGTCCAGGTCTACCAAAACGACCTGTCACTGCCATATCTTATGGGTCTTATTTAATCAAGATTGATTTTCTCGATTCAACCAATTATATTTTTTAAATGATTATTTTGACTTGCTAGTCTATGCAGCTCTAATATGTGCAACACCATGGTGCTTTCTGCCTTGCGCACAAATAATCCGCTAAAAATAAATAATTTGAACATAGATATGAGCTAGCTTATCTTGTGTTGATAATTTTCATTGAGATATACTGAACTTACATGTATGTCCACATTTGCCATGAACAATACCCAGTCCAGTGCTACCAAAACAACCTGAAACTGCCATATATATTATCAACCAAGATTGTTTAGATATTCAACAATTGATTCGCAGTATTTGCTAACCTTGCTTAGTTTTATTTTCGAGACTCAATTCTTTATTAAATAATTAAAGAACGGAATAATAGAAACGACGAACAGGTTGTGAGGTTGTGCTCCACTGACTTCTCACAAGAAGCCGATCCTTTGGTCATAAGAAATACCACAACAAAGGAATTAACTAATTCTGTCCGACATATAAAAGTGTAGCACAGAATCAATAGCCGATTCTGAGCGCAAACTCCGGGATTCAGAAAGGAATGCAATCCACAGATCAATGGGTTTTCTCCCAATGTTTTCCATTCAAACAAAAGACTGGAAAAAAAAATTCTGAAAAGAATTTCTTCAGAAACTGAGGAACTGATTGTGTAATTGAGTTATCGAAAGACAAGGATAGGAATGGCATAAAAAGTCAGTGAAATGCACTCAAGTAGTTAAATCTTGAGATCTGTTGAACCTTGATCAATTCACATCTAATTTTCACTTTAAACATGAGATACTTATCAAGCTAAATCATTCATTTTGAAAAATTATTCGTGAAGACCTTGCTTACCTCTCGAAGGCATAAAACTTATCTTATTATTCAATTCTATCGTTTCTTATTCAGGAAGTCATTTATCAAACAATTTGATAACAAAAGACTTTTCACAAAAATATTTCATATCTAATGTCTTAATGTTTTTTATTTTCAAATACGGTTTCAAAAGAATTTATATTCAATTCAAAGACAAAACAGAAGTTCAATCGACTGACAAAATAACTGATTCAACTCAAATCAAAACTGATTTTTTGAATTTGAAAAAATATCATCAAGTACACTCACATTTATTGCTTGAGATTATGAAATTCCATAGTATAGATACTTGTTCAATTTTCTTTTGTTGGAAAATATTTCTATTGATAGCATTTTTCGTTGGGGGTATTCAAAGCATATACGCACAGAATATCAAATATATTTCTGATTGAATTGCTTTGAAATGATAAATATTTACAAAAGTTTATACAGGAGTATTTGCTAGAGATCTGCCTCCATATGTCTCACGGGAACTGTGTTTCCGTTTAAACAGAGTTTTAACATCAATTCAATTGATTAGAAAATAAAAATAAATTTCAAAATTTGTTTCCTCCGCCGAATCGCTTCAATAAACTCATCCATTAATCGGCAAAAAGTGTTTTTATGATATGTTTTAAAAGAAATCCATAAACTTTTGAATGACTGAACTTTTCATTTTATTTTTATTTTTTTTCTCGACTTTTGGGGGAGATTTTCACCCGCGATATCGAAGTGTAAATTACCCATTAAATCAAATTATGGCTAATTTATATAATGATCTACTCATCCATTAAATCAACGGATTTCTCAATTTATTGATTACTTCTTATGTATTAGAAAAAAGGATCAGTACTTTGAATTCTGTGCAATTTAGCATATTTGGTCTTGCCAATATTTGCTTTGCCTGTTAACAAATATTTACATAATAATCAATATAAGGTTTGTATGAATTTTTCAAAATGATCGCAAAAATATAGTCAATTGAGTTCTTGTATTGAATATAATGTTTGCCGAGATATTCACAAAAATTAATTTCCGTTTTTGTATAGCAATCTGTTTCACCACAAAAACAAAATTTATGCCTCAAATTCGTAAATAAAATTAATTTGATCTTGTTGCTATGAGAAGTCCCCAAATAGAATGTCTGGAATTTTTCTTTGACTCAGAATTAAGATTAAAATTTCCAGAAAAAGATATTCAAAGAATTCAAGAATTTTCATCAAATTGGGCCACAAATTGATGTGAAACTTACAAGTATGTCCCCCTCTAGATGTGAGTCCACCACTCCCTCCGAAACGGCCTGTAGTTCCCATTTATGACACTTTATAATTGAAAGATTTGAACGAACGAAAACGAGCAAGATCACTTTATCATATGAAACACAATATACAGAATAATAGAAAAGAGGAGCAAATAATAAAACTCTTGACTTTATTCAACAGATACTCGAATAACAAGTAGAATAAGAATCAAATTCAAGTAACAAGATTGGAATCACCTTAAGTATCACCTAGACAGATTAATAATTCATGAATTCACGTTTGACTTTCATTGACTGCCGAACGAGAAGTGCACCAAAAGTTTTAACTCATTTCTGTTTTAATACAATTCGTGTATCAAATCATTGATGTCTTTGAAGCGCAAACTCCGATACGGATCTTCAGTTTAGTTCACAAAGCGTTTGGATTTTTAGTTGCTTTCAGTCAATAGAAATATTTTTCTGATTCTCAAACCAAAAGCAAATTCATGTGATTTTCATGAAACCCATAATTGAGTTAAAGACAATCAAATTTTATTTTCAACAAAATTTTTAGCACTTTTTTCAAAAAAAGATTTGAGCAAAACATAAGACATAATCGGTTTTTGAAATAAATTTCAGGCAAAAAATAATGGATTCAATGCTTCAGAATAGGTTACGGTTCATAAAACACTTGTTTCTCATGAAAATGATCAAGGATCATTTAGAGGAAAACATACTATTAAATTACACCATAAGAGAGAATGCCATCAATTTCAAACTTGATCTACTATACTTGAGGCAGTTAATTAAACCTAATCACATATTATCGAATTTATAATTTGAATTACCATGATCATTATTGTTTATGACTTTCTATTATTTCAAAGAAATGTTTATCCATTTAACGAACAATTTATTATCTATTTTACGAAACATTGGATTTAATTATAGAAAATAATTCTGTGTTTTACTCAACTGAACAGTAGTTATGTCTCATCTGTTGTTCCGAAAGGAAATACTGATTCCAATTATTTTTATTTTTATTATTATTATTATTATTGGCTTCAGATTATCAAAACATCTGCCATTAATTCCGACCTCAAGATCTAGAATATTCTGCTCCTCTTAAAGCAAAACAAACTAATTATATTAAATTTATATTAAAACCTATAATGTTCTGTAATATTTGAGAAATATTAACGAAAAATTCAAGATGTGGGAGTTATCCTGATAATTTTAGTCGAAGGTAATTATGCTCTAAATGATATTAAGCATAATTTGGTCAATCAATAGTTGCCTAACTTTGGGCAAAAGTTATATCAAACTTTTAATTGAAGTTAATCTCAATTAAGTTCTCAAAACATAATTATATGTATAAAGAGTTTCATTATCTTTTCCAAGGAATATTAAGCGAGGAATATATCAAATTTTCCAAATGACATGGTTTCAATTTACACCACCACTCGATTATGGCTCAGAACAGATGTATTGTTCACTCAATAGTAAAATATATTGTTTTCTAAAATGAAAGACAATTTTCATTTCGTTTAATGTTTAGTTGTTATGCCTTTCAGTAGTAAATCATTTGTTATTGTATTTGATTCCGGATGTGATAAATATATTAAAGCCATTTTCTGGTACTCACAAACACATATCAGTAATGTCTGTCCTCTTTAGACAATACTATATAAAATATTTTTATTGATTTTGAATTAAAGTGAAAAATTTCAACCAATTCTGTCCTCAAGAGAAGTAGTCTCTCCATTAGTTTTGAAGTTTACACAATATTTTTGTTTTAATTTCGTCTGATTTGTGATTTGTCTTTCGGTAATCTTTCATCTTTGATTGAAAAGCATCAAGATCAAATATAATATTAGGAGATAAATATAGCATATCGACCTGAGCATGGTCATCAATTGAATTATCTTTCGTAATAATTTGTTGCGATTCGCAATGATTTTTGTATTTTTATTATATTTTTGTTCATCTCTTCTCTCAAACCGTTATAAATGACGTGAATTAGTATAACATTTGATCTAAATTTAAGGCCAAATACTTTCATTTATTGCCAAAACATTTAGTTTTATACGTTTTTCGTCGCAAACACTCAGTTCTTGGATATAATAATTGATTTTATGGCACAAAAAGAGGCAGACAATGAAATTCTGGTCAAAATTATTGGACATAAATTTATCTTGCTTATTAATATTGACCATTATTATTTATACTACTCCATAAAAAATACATTCGAACCATTACTGAGTCCTTCAAATAAAATTGATCAAGGTAACTCAAACATAACCAGACAATCATTAAAACAAGAATTCACTTTCTGCCCATTGATCAGTAAGCCCATTTATTTCAACAAGCTAATTCAAATTATACTAGTTTTACCATTGACTTGATTGTCTTTCTCTCTCCCTCCCTCTCCCTCTCTCTTTCTTTCTTTCTTTCTCTCCTTGCAGAATTCTCTCATTAATAGCCGGGTCTATAAAAGTATTTATAATAGAGAGACAGTTATATAAGATATAAGTCGAGTTCAATAATTGATGTCAGAATCGTATCATTAATTACGAGTTATTACTATTTTTTTAGACATCGTTTGACATATGATTAAAATTGAATGAAAGTAATGCTGCAAAAAGAAATAGACCAATCAATCTTGCTCAATTAGCTGAATAACTCCGTTTTTGATTGTTTCAGTAAATTCTTGGGCAAAAAAAATCAGTGGAGAAATAACGTCATATCAATCTCTAGTTCTAGCTTGAAGCTGATTTACTCAAGCTATCCATGCTGATTTTACCGCTATAGAAATTTGGACAACTAGGTGAACAAATAGACCCAACAGGAAATTAAATGCAATTAATTCTCATTTGTATTCATCTCTCAGAAGTCAATCTTTTAATGAAACAAAATTAAGAGAAAAACTGTGGAAAACAAAAACACTTCTAATTATTATCAGAAGTCAGAGTCAGAGATAACTGTATCGAAGAGACTGTAGTCACGACTCAAACGATTCATTTAATCAAAACTCTTATACAATATCTAACGATGTCTTCCCTCATAAGTCGCCCTCAAAGTCATTAAATGTTATGAAAACAATTTTTTGCTTAATTATAATCAATAAGACTAACGAAGAGAGAGAGAGAGAGAGAGAGAGAGAGAGAGAGAGAGAGAGAGAGAGAGAGAGAACTATCAGGGAATCTGAAGCTCCGGACGTTTGTTTACATTAAATTAGATAAGACTATAAAATATAGCCAAAGAAATGCATAAATAGTGGAAGTAATACACATTAACTTCAGTCACTTTGAGATAAAGTTTAAAATTTAAGTGAAACAAATAGTCCTAGCTCAGCTCAGCTCATCTCAGCTCAGCTCAGTTCAGCTCAAATAAACCCAGTCTAATGATTTTCAATTCAATTTATCGATCGATTTCTTTAATAAATGCATAAAAAACTATTGAACTTCTATTTGCAAAGTGAAGAGAAAATAATTTGCGAACGAAAAATCCAAGTTGAAAATTATCTTGCTCGTTTCACATGTGAATTGCTTTTCATCGACTTCAACCGTCGAGAATGAACATGGTGGTCAGACTCAATATGTTTCACTTTATCATAATGTTTTGCGTTGTGAGTGGTGTGACAATGTTCACAACCCTGGTCTTTATGATGGTTAACAGACACAAGAAGATGAAGCGCCGCTACAGTGACACCATTCCGATGACAGTACGGATGGACATCAGAAAGAAGGCACTCATTCGAAATCAAAGCCACAAAAACCTGATCGCTATTAGTGTTTGCGCTAATTGAGTGTCCAGTTTTTAAAACTGTAGAAATTTGTATAAAAACTCATTGACGTAGTGTTGTCCCAATTAATATTAACTTGGTTCATCATTAGAAAATGATTTTACTCAATTTTTAACCATTAATTTCAATTTGAAATAACACTGAATTTATTTGAAACTAACAAATTGATAATGTTTTAGTTAACTAACAAATCTAATCAAAAGAATCAAAGACCTAAAAGATAGAATCCGGTTCAAACCGAAATCAATGAATGAATTTGATTCAAACCCAAACCTTATGACTCTTTCTTCAGATAAACAGATGTTTTGATTAATACTGAAACCAATCAATAATTCATTTATTTTCAATTAAATAGAAAGTCATGTGATATGAATGTAGTGCTGTTTTAAGTATTAATGAATAAAGATTAATGATTCCAATATAAAATTCTAAACTTGGTAAATTATTCTGCATCGAATCCAAAATCTAATCCTCAGAAGTGTTTGCGTTGATATCCACCTGCTCTGTGTTTCGTGCAAAACATTGTCATTGATTCATAAAAATTGAAATGAAATGGTGCAAGATCATATTAGTTTGATCATTTATTCTAATCATGATCTATTTAAGCAAATCTCAAGTGATTCAAATTATATGAATTTTTTTGAATAAAAAATATTTTTTATCAGAATTGGTCTCAAAGCGAATATTTATTTAGTTTTGTTTTATATTGTTTTGTATTGTATTGTATTGAACTCATATCAAATCCCTTATGTATTTGACTGTACGACAGCCCAAACCAAATGATTAGAATCTGTGTTGAGATATAAAGGAGAGAATAAGAGACAGTTTGTCATTACTTTCAAATCTATTGCAACGGAAATGTCAAAAATGAAGAAAAGAACAGAAAAAAGTAAATCAAAAAAATATGAATCCCTTTCCTTAGGATTGATAGCCTGTGCCCTACATTTGAAACGTGTCGACTAACTCTAAGTAATAATTGAGAAATAATTAATCCAAAACTCTTCTGAAATTATATCTCATATAAAAAGTTACTGAATATAAGTCTTTTGTTATCAAAATATTTTTTGTGATAAAACTGAAGATAAAGTCAAACAATAATCAAATGTTTTTATTATTGAGTTTTTCCTTATTTTCCTTATTCTGTGTCTATTTCGATAAGTTGTGAGACAAACGAAATACAAGTAATTTATTTCTCAATTTTCATTGAAAATAGACTCGAGTTAAGATCAAAGTAATATTAATACATAAATGCTTAAAGTTATTAAGTTTGAACTAACTATCAATTTTCCCAAATACACCAAGATAATTAAAGTGAAACAAATAAAGATAATTGGATAGAAAAATGAGAGTTTCTCTCATCATTTTGATTGTTTGTCTATCACTGGGAGTTATGTTACTTCTGACGACGTTTTGGTTGTGTTTCCGTCGAAGTCCGCAAATCAGGAGATTATTTTCAAGGGGTACCAAAAATCAAGAAAAACTGCCCATCATTTCAAAAAGTCATCCAAGATTCAATACTTTATGAAATCAATTCATCTTTGACAATCATTTGATCAAGAACAACGCTACCAATTCGGTTGCGAAAGTTTTAATATGAATCATAATATCAATATATGATTCAAAAATTTCCCCAAAAAAAGTAAATATAAAATTTAACGATAAGTTTAGCGATAGTTATCATAAATCTTATCAAATATTTGCAATAAATTTAAATCTGAAATAACGATAACAATAGACAATAGAAGAGGCGATAGAATAGAGAAAAATAAATATTGAAAATACGATATCAACGGAAAAAATTGTTTCCCAATGAAATCAGTGACTATTTTTCGCCACAAGTTTTTCCAATATTTGTGTTTTTGTTGTCCAATAAATCACTTGTTATGACAAATGGCAGTAAGTGGTGGTACCAGAGCTGTGATCGGAATAATTGTTATTTTCGCCATTATTTTGGTAATCATTTGTTGGTATTGTGTTATGACTCGAATAAGACAAAAGAGAAAACAAAAATTGATCCGCGAATGGCGTCAAATGCAAAGAGAGATATCACTTCAAACTGATGTCCAACATATCCAACGACAACAACAAGAGGTCAACACAATTGCCAAGAGTTTTGACCAGAAGAGCATTGAATCGAATCATGTGGTCAATGTCGACCGACTGCCTAGTACATCTGATGAGGAGCAAGATAACCCACCGACTTATTCCCAGATACACCAATTCAAACATACAGCAATAGTTCATGATCAATTTTGAATTTTTATTTTCATAGTAATTAATTAATTAACAGTTTTTGAATAATAAATATTAATTAATTTGGTTTCACCTTGATAGAAATAATCTATTTTTTATTGTGTTGTTGTTGGGTAAAATTTGTCCTGAATGCATGTATGTTTTGGTAATTTCACCAAGATAGACCAAAGTTGACACATAAATTCCAATACAAAAAAGGTAGAAGACATCCCTGACCTGATGTATTGTTAATTGATCAAAGTTGAAGAAAATATTCTCGCTCGTTTGGTCGAAACTTCCAGTGAAACCATAAGAATAGAGCGTATCTCTCACCCAATGATCATAAATACCCGACTCTTTTGTTTTGACGATTCTATGGAAAGAATTGGGAAAATAAATCAATTGATCATAAAATGAGAGAAACTACATTTGATTCAAGCAAGATAAAATTGAGGGCCTGGTTGTAGTCGGGGCGGCCACAAAATAAGGTTCATGTTCACCACCATGCTTAGACACGTGCAATAAGTGGATCCAATTACCATGCTTACTCTTCAAATTCTCTTCGTAGTTCATTAGTTGATAGATGAGACTTAATTTGTTCTTAATGTAGGCGTAACGCCCTGATATTAGACCTTGGTAAAATTTGTTAATAAACTCTGGGTTATAATAGTCTTGAAAAGGAAATCGATCCAATCTTTCATTGAAATTGATTGCCATCTGATTGTTGTGAGACTCGGAATACTTAACAAAAGAGTCTGAGACGAGCGCCAGAATACGGACCTCAGGTCTGTTGAAGAGGTCGTCCCACGAGTCGATCACAACATTTGGTATCGTTTTGACCATATTTTCCAAAATGTAATTTCGAAATACAGTAGAAATGATTGTCATAGAAATTAGCCATGGTCCTATTATGCTCATTGCAAAATATGAACCTTGCTCATTTAACTTTGCCTTATGAACAGCAAATATGGATGTCAACAAATATAGCAAATAATCCGCAAATACTGAATAACTCTTGAATTTTGATAAAATAATTGATGAAAGTATTGAAAAAATTAAAACCAAAAAATTGAAACTTATGTGAAGTCTCTGGAAGTATGAGAACAACTCCTCTTTTCCCGGATATTTGCGATATGCTATGTGGCTGTGTTCTTGAAAGCCAATTACCTTGCTTATATCAAATTCCATACCAAAGACTTCCATCGCAGCCGAATAGTAGAGGACACTTGACGCACCAAGGGCAGCCAATATAAGGTCCGGGGGATCGTTTATCATTTGCATTCGGGTCTCCATTTCAGTTGCTTTAATATTCATCACTTGGAGTCTGTGATTAAAATCAAACAAAAGTTTAAACAATTTTAAAATAAATCAGTTTTTGACCTAGATTCTTACCTAGATTGTTGTCTCTCTGCTAAGATTTCAAACATCCTTATCAAAGGACCACAAATTTGATAAATTCTTTTAACGCTAATCGATCCTATCTCATTATAGATGACAAACGGCATGGTTGCAATTGGAAAGAGCTTGATCGTTTCATTTAGCTCCTGGTCAATTTTTGGACTGAATAAATCATTTGAGTCAAATGGGATGCAATACCGTGAAGCCATTCCTCTCTTAATATAAATGAGCTAGGTAGGCAAACAAAATCAAAATCTCTAATGTTTTGCAAGTTATGACCTTGTTTACTTCAAATGAACAGAAAAACAATGTAATTAACAAAATTTTAATATATTTTTCCTCGATTTATTTTCAATAATAAATCAAGGCAACTAAAAATTAAGTAATTTTTGATAAAAATCAATTTTGATCTTGACAAATTATTTTATTGGAGAATTGATTTACAAATAGTAAAACAACAAAAAAAAGATAGAGAAGAGATTCTTTTTTAACTTGGTTTAATCAAATTTGTTGACTCTGTAAAAGAGGAGGTTTAATCAGAGGTCTAGTAAATACCAATATAACCTTTGTCTTTCATTAATAACAAAATTACAGTTTGATTTTTTCATTAATAATATTTGTATTAATAACAAGTAGAAATACACAAATAGAAAACAAGATTATTATGTTTATTAAATCTTTGAACTTTAGTATTGATAAAAATTGATCAAATAGAATTTTCCAATAAAATAGCCAAGGATGAAAATATAGAACCAAAAATGAACATATAAAAACATTCTTGCAAGTTACGAGTGTCAAGATGATTGAATTTGACCTGTCTCTCATCTGAATCAGTGACAGATAATTTTTCAGAATACCGATCAATATTCAAAATATCTAAATTCCATTTTAAATATAAACCAGATTCAATCAATGAAGTTATCCTGGTATAACAAATGTATTAAATCAAAATTTATTTGAAGCATTTAAATACTTACAAATTATCGAAACTTTTCAACATTGTCTTATCAGTATTGAAAGTTGCAGGCACAAAATAAGGCAAATAACCTCCTCCTTCTTTTGAAACATAAACTTGATCAAGTACATCCATATTTCCAAACTTTTTTGCTATCATTTTCAGATGAATAATAAGTGTCATACGAGTGAACACATAAACATGACTTCCATTTAAAATTTTAAGCAAGATGCTTTTAAAAAATTCATCGTCAATGAGTTTTTCGAGTGGGAAAGGTTCTAATCTTGTGCTAAAATCTTTAGCCATATCTGTACTAGATAACATTGAAAATCGTTGAATTGGGCTCGACTTCATCGTTATTATTTTGACGTCCTTGGTCATAAAAAGGTCGAACCAAGAGTCAATCACTATATCCGGGATAACTTTCACCATATAATCAATTAAATAATTTGAGAACAGAATGACGTAAATCATTGTTATATATAACCAGAAAATAATTAAAATCCTTTCAAACGTTTCTTTGCTTTTGAATGGTTTTGGTGTCGAATGTGAGACAAAAACAATTAAAAAATTCCACATATTATCCAAAATGGCGATAAAACTTCGAAATGAATTGTGTTGCAAGGTGAAAAACAGTGAGTAAACAAGCAATGAGCAGATCATTAGAGTCCACACTTCAAATGGAAAGCATTGAAAATATTGAAAAATAGGATTCGAACCACTTTTGATTTTGTAGGCAACGTTGCCTTGCTCAAAGTAAGTTATAAACCTGGTAAACACAAGATTTGGTGCATTCAATCGTTTCAATATTTCATTTAACGTATCGAAGTTGGAGTAAACAAACGGAGAAAGCAAAAAGTTGGGAGGATTTGAAAGTAACATGGTCATTAGGTGCTCGTGTGTTTTTGGTTGGTCCACCATCAATAATCTAAGTTAAGTAAATAAATTTTCAAAATAATAATGAAATTACCTTAATGTATTATAATATATTACCTTGCTCTTCTCTTTCTTGACAACTCCAATAAGATGAGCGAAAGAGGACCGCAGACTGACTGTTGGTTTTCACTCAAATTATTTCTATTATATGTTAAGAAAGGCAAGTATTCTATTGGAGTGAATGAAATCAACTCTTGGCTCGAGTTTTGATAAAAGTTTTCATCAAATGTTTTATTCTTAAAAATAATACAATGTTTATCGTTCATTTCGAAAAGTGTTTTAACCATGATTCAATTGAATTATGAAAATTGGCTCAAATGAAAAATGCAATTATTATACCGACTCGTCGTTAATGAGTTATATTTAGGGAAAGAAAGAAAATATTTCTCAATAATCGATAAAAACATTTATTAAAAATAGTACTTAATATTAATAACTGTTTTTAGGTTCAAAACATAATAATAGCGTTCAGTAAACATCAATCAAGTAATGAGAAAAGAATTTTGTGCAAGTAGATGTTCGTGTGCATGTACTTAACAAGACACTTTTCATTCAAATATGTTTTGACAGAATATCAAAAGAAATAAATTCTATTCAAATATTCATTAGCAACGGGCCATTACATGAATGACCAAGTTGATCGTCAAGAAAGTTGTCAAGATCATCTTACGTACTTCTTAAAATTGATTAATACTATAGCCATATGAAAATTCCCAGGAAAACACAGCAATAGATAGTGTGTATCCGATGAAAATGACATAGAATACATCATTAACTTGCTTATATTTCAATCTTTCAAATTTAAAGAAATCCTCCTGGATAGTGTCATCAAAAATTTCAAGGAATCCATCCTTTCTTAATGTAATCAAAAGCCACTGTTCATAGATACCAGACTCTATAACCTGGCTTATACTGAAAATTAAATAACAATAACTTTTATAAAAAAAAACTAGATAAATTTTTGAATTACACTTGATTGTATGGTTCCAACAGAAATGATCCTGCTGATTTAATCAAGAATGTGAAATACGGTACGTGTTGTCCACCATAATTAGAAACATGGATATTCTTCAAGAAGTGCGGGTCATTCCCATTGATTATGTAATTCATGTATATCAGGGTATATATCAATGTCTTTCTGTTCAATATTAGCGCCGATTGGCCTGAATTCAACTCATTTGACAATTCATACAAAAAACTCTTTTTCAACAACGAATCAAAAGGGAAGGGCTTTATTCTGTCCCTAAAATTCAGAGCCATTTCTTCATTAGAATTGGAGGCATACTCTATAATGATGTCACTCCTCATCGCTCTTATTGTGACTTCAGGTCTATTTTTGAGGTCATTCCACGAGTCTATCACTATATTGGGAATAACAATAACCATATCCTCGAGAATATAATTACGAATTGAAATACTGAAGATAAGAGCAGAAATGAGCCAGCTCCCTATCAAGATCATTGAATACGCTTGTTTTGTTTTGATAACCTTGGGCTTTACAGGTGAAAATAGGGAAACGATTAGTTTCAGTGTATTTTCAATTAAAATTTTAGCTTTTCTTCTGACGACTGTCAGCGCACACGACATGAGGACCAGACATAAAAACAATAGAAAACCAAAAACAGGTGTAATGTGTTGAAGGAGTGGAAAGAGAATATCACGACCAGGGTATTTTCTGTACGCAATATTGCTGATTTCATCGACACCAAGAGTATTTGTATATATTATTTTAATTCCAAAGCCTTCATATAATTGTTGGAAGAGTTCAAAGAGAGGCGCCGGTAGTGCCGACAAAATGATTTGCGGAGGATCTGATTCTAAGGCATTCATGGCTTCTAAAGCATCAGTTTTTGGTGGCAACAATTCAATCCTGGTCGTTTCAATCATTTTTAAAAATCAATGAGCTTAGATATGATTAGAAATTACCTTGCATTCATCTTTCGAGCAAAGTTTGTGAGCAATAATATGAGAGGACCGCATATCTGATAGATTTGAGCTCCGATTTCATCCTTATGTGTATTATACACGACATAAGGCAAAGTCATAATTGGAAAAAACTTGATGGTTGAGTTGTATTTTTCACCTGTCTCATCATAAAAGGTAGTGTTCCTGAACGGAATACAAATGTTCATGCTCACTAAAAATTGAACTCAAATGGGATCACCAAATAAATTGCATAACAACCAAATTAAGTGAAAAATATATTTTTTCAAAAACAAAATTTCAATCGATTTAATTGTTATATGAAAAGACGTCATCAATAGTGGTAATTAAGAGAAAAATAGACGACCAAGGTTCAAATTTGTTAATTCCAACTATATTTAATAAATTTATATCTTGGTTTTGTTGACATACTTTTACTATAAACTATTAAATTTATAGAAAATTATCCTAAATATTGAAAACATATACAAAATATCAATAAAATGATTGTTTGGCTATAATTATTGATTCAAACGAAAACTCTTGAAAGGCATATAAATTAATAATTGCAACTTGTATAATTTAAACAATATTTTTTTAAAGATCGAATTTTAATTAATCCAATTCTGTCTCAACAGGACTGGGGTTTGATAAACTTTGTCTTGGTCAGTTTGTTCCGCAATCGAATGCCTATTATTGAGATCATTTTTATTAAAATTAGTCTTGATCAAGATCAATTTGTTTTCCAATTTCATTTGTTAAATATTTGAAGTGAAAACTCTGAACATAAAACAGCAATCGATATAAAAGTTCCGATCAATAACAAGGTAAAGACATCATCAACTTCATTAAGTTTTAACTGTTCAGACTTGAACATATCATCTTGGACATTTTCATCAAAAATGCTTTCAAACCCATCAGTTCTGATGGTAGTCATTAACCATTGATCAAAGATTCCGGATTCCCTGACCTGGTCAATTCTGAATAAAATATCAAGGTTAAAAACTTCCAAACAAATATCAAAACAATTTTTACATATGATTCCATCCAGGCAACAGAAATGATCCAGCAGATTCAATAATAAATGTTAAGTAGGGCAAGATTTGGCCCCCATTCTTGGAAATGTGTAGGCGTTTCAAGAAGAAAGGGTCCGATTCATTGACCGACAAATGCATGTATTTGAGTGTATATATGAGTCTCAGTCTACTCCCAACCAGAGCTGATTCACCGCTCGATAATTCACTCATTATTTGTTCGACAAATGATTGGTTCCAAAATGCGTCCAAAGGGTAGGGCTTCAGTCTATCCCTAAAACTGATAGCCATTGGATTTTCATTGTTAGTCGCGTACTGCACAATGAGGTCAGTTTTAGTCGACCTTATCGTTACTTCAGGTCTATTCATGAGGTCATTCCACGAGTCTATCACACGATTGGGAATAACTATAACCATATCCTCGAGAATATGGTTACGAAATGTAACGCTAATGAGAAGGGCAGAGATTAGCCAAACCCCTATCACTATCATAGAGAATAATTGCCGTTTGCGTATAATCTTAGGCATAATGGGTGAAAATATCGACGAAAACAATCTGAATAAATTTTCAAAGAATGAGCAAGAAGATATTTTAATGCCTGTCAGCGCAAACGACACGAGAAATAGACTCAACAATAGAAGGCAACCGAAAGATGGTTTGATGTGTTGAAAGTAAGGGAAGAGCACCTGATTACCTGGGTACTTTCTATAAGCAGTATTACAGTGCTGTTCGACGCCCAATATTTTTGTATACAATATATTCATACCATATATTTCGTATACTCTGTGAAATAAGTCGAAAGAAGGGGCCGCCAGAGCGCATAAAATTATATTCGGCGGATCTGATGCTAATAATGTCATTGTTTCTATTGGATCAGTTGTTGGAGGTATCAGTTCGAGCCTGGTAAATCAATTAAATGATAAATAAAATAAAATAAGTTGTCTTACCTCGCATTTAGTTTTCGAGCAAAGTTTGTGAGCATTAGTATAAACGGACCGCAAATCTGATAAACTTGTTCTCTGATGTCATCTTTAGGTGTATTATAGACAACGTGTGGCAAAGTCATAAAAGGAAAGAATCTGATGGTTGAGTTGAAATTTCCACCTGTCTCATCATAAAAGGTAGTGTTCCTGAACGGAATACAAATGTTCATGCTCACTCCAAATTGAACTCAAATGTGATCACCAAATAAATAGCATAACAACCAAATTAAGTGATAAACATATTTTTCCAAAAACAGTATTTCAATCGATTTAATTGTTATATGAAAATACGTCATCAATAGTGGTAATTATGAGAAAAATAGAAGACCAAGGTTCAAATTTATTAATTGTAACTATATTTAATAAGTTTATATCTTGGTATTGTTGACATACTTTTACTATAAACTATTAAATTTATAAAAAATTATCCTAAATAGGGAATAGCGTCTTCTTGAAAGGGATACAAATGTGCATGTTTAATATATTTAATTGATAAAATTCAAATGACAAACAAAAAGATTAAGGATAATCTGTTGAAAAATATAAGAAACTTGTCCTTGATTAATTTGTTGTTTTTGATTTGTATTTTATTTTCAGAGATAAACATATCTTTTTTGCAAAACTTTTCAATTGATTTATTGTTTTTCAATTAATTTTCAGAATTTTTTGCGTTAAGGATAATGTTTATTGGTCAATTATCATGATTTATAAATGATTAAATGCTCTGCAAAACAGGTGCAAATCTTCTTGATAAAATCGATATATTCAATAAAAATGTATTGAATCTAGCAATTTAAATATGACAAACTGAAAAACAAATCATAAGAAATCAAATTTATTTTATTTCCATTCAATGCCAGGATTTAAAAAATAATATATTTCTAGGTGAATCGCTTTATAAATTGAATAGCATATATATCAAGATAATATAAATAAAAATAAGCAGCTTTTATATTATTTAAATAGTTGAGACGAAAAAAAGTGATAAAAAAATTTCAATAAATAATAATTATTTCTAAATAGAAATCTTTGGGAGAAATGAAATAATAAATAAA